>PVKA01011117.1:48343-62162 GCA_004027165.1 Ctenomys sociabilis | reverse complement strand
AGGCCGGAGATTAAATGTTTTCCCAAGCTAGGCCTGAGGTTTATGACCCCACCTGAGATTTTTATGTCCTCTTTGTTTTAGGAACAGGGATTACAGGCCCTAGTGGGGCAAAGGTTCACAGCATTAGTTCATTAGGCAGTAGTTTAGCTGACATGGTTAGCTGATGTACTAAGGCGGCGCATACAGAACAGAATGGCGACGTAACCTCATGTATGTCTTTAGAAATTATTTGGGCCCTACAATTCAAGTTCCAACTTTATTATATAGAGCATTTCTATTATGATCTTTGGCAATATACTGGCAAAAGTTTCTGTTCCATAGACTGAATTAACTGAAATATGAAATTAGTTGAAAGTGGCTTTCCCTTTCAGATCCTACCCAACAACTGTATAGGAAAGAGGTGTTTTTTTCCTATACAAAGGAAAAGGAATGCAAGATTTTCTGTTCAAGAATCCTAGGAGAGCTGAATGATTACAGTAAATATGAGTTTAGTGTAATACTACCCAAAGAATGACTATATCAAACTATATATATATGTATATATATATATATATATATATATCCAAAAATTATGTTTTCTTTTTTTTTCTTTTCCCCTCTATGTTACTTAACAAAGACTAGAATGATGTCAATTCAAGTAAGGTTTCACATCAGTAATACATGTCAAAAGTATTCTTCTGTCTTTAAAAGATTTTATAAAGCCTGTGAAATGCAGGAGGAAAATCACATTGTTCAGAAAGTCTCCTTTGGTGATTAGAACCGTCACCCAAATTTCACTTCACTTGAAAAGAAACTTAAGATCTATGAAGAACAAGACAAGCAACAACTTCAAAGAGTGGCTTGCAAGCAGAATGCCAAGTAGAAAGGAAGCACTGAAGCAAACGACCTTGAAGGAATGAGCTCCCGATTTTCCTGGCAATGTGGGTCAAGCAGAGAACCACCCCAGGCCACTGTACTTCTTCCAGAATCCCCCAAGATTTTCCTACCACATAACTTCTATCATACAACTAAATATATTTTCATACATTTCCTAAGAAATCATTCATCAGAGCAAAAAAAATCTGAATAATAATTGTAGTAACAAATAGACATCTAATGAATATTTCTACTTTAAAATATATTTTTGTCAGAGCCAGCTTAAATTCTGTCACTTATTCCTTATTTTCACAAAGCGTACCTTCAAACAGCTTTGAAATCTTCATGCCACTCATATATAAAAATGGAGTATAAAATATTATCATTCGTATTTGTACTTGAGGAAATGGTATAAATGGAAAGGTTAAACAAGAAGTAAATGATACAGCCCGGATTCAAACAGTTCTTTCTCTATGACTAAACAAGCTGTGTACCACAGCGATTGTGTTGCTGAGCACAGGCCCCAATGTGTCCTCGCATGTCAGAAAGTAACAGCCGCTGGACAAGGACCAAGCAGTGTGTGCTCTCCACAAGGCAAAGTGTTAACACACATCTTCCAGCGTGGCTTAAGCCCTCTAGTTATCTGCACTTGTGCATATGAAGAAATTTTGGCATTGTCTAAGATATCAAAATAGAGTATGGAGGACAAATAATGTTTAAAAATACGATTATTATATGCACTTAAATTGCATATAAATTCATGCATCGTCTAAAGATGGATTCAAACATATCAATAAGACATTTATTGAAAGTTTAGGGTAGAATTCAGATTTATTCCTATAAAAGGAGGGGTATTATAAGTCATCATGACTTAAGTGCGATCCTGTATAAATTAATCTGTTCTTGTTTTTTTTTAATTCTAATTCATTTTATGTGTTACATTGTATGTACTTTAATCACCCATCCATCTTCCTTTCTCTTATTCCATTTTCTTTCAGCACAATTTTAATTGATCTGAATTGCATGTAATCATTACATTTAGAAACACACACACACACACACACACGTTTTCAAAATTTATCACTGCTTATTGCTAAATTGTGTTAACACTTGGAATATTTTTTGCTCGTCCTTTCATTCTTTGTAAATTCTAATCGTATTTCAATTAAAAGTTGTATTTTTGTATGCTCCGCTGGAAAATGAGAATAAACGACCCTATTCTGATCCTCTGAGGCATCGTGTGCATCACCTGCATCTTACGCCCCTCAGATAATGAGTGTCATTCCTCAGGATTCAGGAGATACCTGCCATGTGTCTCCTACTGTGGTGTGGTACACTAGAAGGATAGTATGTGAGTTAGGATTGGAAACGGGTTGCTAGAGTAGTGTAGGAAAAGGACCGGGAAATAACTCAGACATTCATAGGTATCACATTTGGTAGAAATCACTTAAAGTAACAGTAGCATTGATAAGTACTGAGCCTTTAAGAAAGCCATATGTATATGTCATTTTTATAATGAAAATTGTATAGATCTTATAAATTATAGCTTTATTTATGATGAGAATGACTAGAAATCCATTTGTATCAGTTATTTATTTCTAAGTACTTTAAATTGCCACACATGATTGTAGACTGTGGTGTTAGACAAGACAAAACTAAGAATGTCACAGAGTACTTCAAAATTCAAATTATAGAAGGTTACATAGGATTTATTGTGTGGGTGCCTACATAGTTCTCAATTTCACATGCGCAGATTTATTGGAGATCTTTTAGAAAGACGTTTTACAGTGAAAGCTTTTGCCATTGTAAATTTTGTCATTGTATGTGAAATAAAGATGTTTCTCAACTTTTGTTTTATTGAGTATTTTCCATGTGATATGAGTATCAGTTAGTAAAACCTTAGTAGGAGTAGCAGTTGATAATAGCTTTAAAAATTTCAGTTATAGTGTTTCTCTTGAAAGGTCTTTTTTCTATAGTTATAGCACACTGAATGTGTCCAATCTTCTCTAAAATGAATTATAATGTGTGTCTGTAAAAATAATAAACCTTGCAATTTTTTAAAGTGACATACAAAAGCATAAAATGACAAAGAATGAAAAAAGAAATCAATTTAAATAAATAAATACTGACAAACATTAATGCGTTGTCTATGAAAACATGGTTATATTCAACTACTACAGCTGATTTTTGTTATGTCTTGCCATATAAATTCAATACTTATATTTATGATAATAGCCAAGGTGTGTCACACAGAGACCACAAATAGTAGCCAGACTAATTTTCATGAATTGATGAATAAAAGAAAAGAATTTTCCAATGAGTAACAGCAACAGACAAGCTGTAGGATGGCTTTAAAGAAAATGCCAAAATATATTAAAATGAAGCACATGGATTTTTAAAGGCTCTCACCAACAATGCCAAAACGATTCTTGATTTCTATACTATTAATTAATGTATAAAGACACAAATCATCAATGAAATAAAAACACAATACAATGCTCATTGCTATAACAGTGCTTGATATCAGTGTTTTAGGGGTCTACAAGGTTTCTCAGTAAGCTTTGCCTGTTCTTCTTCCTAAGGCAACTCGGAAGATTCCACTGGCTGGAAGTTGGCTTGGCCAAAATGAAGAACAAAAGGAAATTTGGGGGATTAAAATCCATAAGGTATATAACTTATAAGTATTTAAAAAAACAACAAAAAACATAGGCCTATGTCTAGTTCTGGCATTTTATTTCCTGTCTTGTGAGAAAAACACGTAACCAGAGATGACAAGTCTGATTGGATTTATTTCTGGGACATTTTTACATGAGGATAAAAGCCTATTATTAAGAGACTACTATTATTCTAAAAATTTGATTAATGTTTAATTCCTAATACTCAAGAGTGCAAATTTATTTAGAACATCACTGTTCTGCAATTTTTTCAGCGTGTTCACCACAACCAGAAGTTGTATTTCATGTGTACTTTTATTTATATTGCTTAAGTCTTATTATGTTCTAAACCACAAAAGGGGAGAGAATAGATCTAATTAAAAATACACTAGCACTCGTATTACCAATTGCTATGTAATAGCAAATATGTATTACAAAATAATGTGTTCTTTTATAATTTCCTTCAATTTATGTCAGCTCTATGAACTCTGCTATCTGTTTTACCAAAATGTAACTTTGAATGTACAGGAAAGCATCCTGTACAATTTTAAATGCACATTCCTGCCATTAATATCCATTCACCATAGCTACAGATTCATTTCACATTGATGGGATATGATCTTCTTTTATGAAACATTCTGTGAGAAGATGGAGCAGTATTTCTGGCTATGATTTGTTCACAAAAAAGTATTTATTATTTAAGATTGAAGAGAATATTTCAAATTTAGACCATTCATCTAATATTGCTATTAAAATGAACATCTGCTTGAATGACATCTATCTCAGTATTAAGAGGTTATATTAAAAACAATTCTTCCAGAAGTGGGGGATGTGTCTATTTCCATTACCAGTGAGAATATGCTTCCTTAATTTTTTACAACTTGCCTCTCTGTCTTATTGATGTAGCACAGGTGGCATTTATAGAAGGAAAATAGGTATTTGTATGATTTCATTAACCAAAGGCCAAAACAGGACAACACATCCAAAATCACACAGTCAGCATATTGCCAATTGATTTTTAGAGTGATTTTTTTGAAAATTCTTCGTAACTAATAGGTAGCAATTACTGTCTTTTTCTGTTCCTCCACTCTTTTCAACAACACATGAACAAACTTATAGCTAGCTGTATAGCTGTATTTCGGCTCATGTTCAGAGAAGAATTTTATGTGTCCATATCACCTCTCTCTCTCTTTCTCTGTGTCTCTTTCTATGTCCCTCTGTCTGTCTGTCTGTCTCTCCCCCATCCCTCTTTCTCTCTTTCTCCCTTTCTATGTACTTAGCACAGGGTCTACAGGTTCTCACTACACAGATCACACTCATAGTGATCCTCCTGTTTTCAGCCTCCCAAGTGCTGGGATTATAGGTGCGCACCACCACGCCCAGTCCCAGTCCTCCTTGCAGCACACCCCAGGGGTAGCCTGGCAGAACACACTAGAGATTGCACCCCAGTCCCTGACTCTGCCTAAGTATGCGCTTTAATCACCTGACCTATCTGGCCGGCCCTTCTCTCTCTCTCCATCCATCAATTAAAATAAATTTTCTGGATCTATAAGCTGTTAAATATTCTATCAAGCTTCATAATCTGTGGCATAAACCTTAGGAATACTGAGAGAAATACAAATATCAATTGCCATAAAGGACAAGTAAAGGGATAGGTAAAGAAATATATTTATGTGTACATGTAGACATATTCAAGAAATTGCCTATAAAAATTTAACCAATAACAGTAGCTCAGAAATGGCATTATTATTTCAAATTCCTATTTTTGAAATAAAAGGCTTAATATTTGCTACTTTTCAGTCTGCATGCCTATTCTTTCTAGAATGGAGTGTAATTCTAATTAGATGTGGACATCATGCACACTTTAAAAACACCAGAGAACATGTCAAAATTTTTTACTTTTCAGGAAATACACTTGTTCTTTTTAAAATTAAATGAATTGCTCTTCATACTTTAATATTTTTTCTTTAACATAAAATAACTTCTAGCATGTGTTTATCATAAGGTAAAGAAAGGCCCACAAGGATGAATTATTCATCTTCTTAGAACAATGAATGAATGCATCTATGAAGCCATAATTTAGCTATTTACATAAATCCATTTTCAATGTTATTTATATAGCCTGAGGATACCCTATCTACACATTATGCTTTTAAAAATCTACTTTAGTCAAACATATTTTTGCAAATGTCTCATTATCCTCAGACCAAAGATAAACAAATGTTTTGCTAACATCCTTCCTCACTTTCTGCTTTGTTCTTTCTATTTTCTTCATAGAGAAAAACTCACTTTTATTCACACTAATACTCACCCAGACAATATTTGAGAGAAATTCCGTCTTTTTGTTTGAATTCTTTACTATATTTTGCATTATTCATATTATTCTTTACCTGCATGGACTTACAATACATTTAAATTCAATTTCCATCATTTCCATTATGTTGTCTGAATGAATTGAAAATGTTCTACTTTCAAAGGAACACTAAACATAGTGAATGTATTTATGGTAACGATTTCATGCTTAATGAGATTTATACTTGAAAGACATTATGCTTTCGTATAAATAAGGTATTGTTCATTTATCGTACTTTTATATTTAACTACAAATTATTTCTAGTCCTATAGCAATATAAATAAGATAAAGTTTCATAAGTTTACAGAATTGTCAAGGCCTAAAAAAGATTTCAAGTTAAGCATTCAGATAATTGATTGTTCAATGCATAATTAAATGTTAAAGGTATTCAGTTTTAACAACAGTCTTTAGATGTATTTACTAAGCCAGATTTTAAATCTTAATCTGAGAGTCAAAATTAACCAAAATCTGTTGCTTTATCTCTAGCATATTGATTTCCTTAAATGAAACCAAGTATAAAACTATGTGGCATGGCCTTTATTTGTAGCAAATAGTGTTTCCTTAAAGCTAGTGAAATAGAATTATTTAAAAATTATACTGAATTAATACTGGGGTTGGACATCTTATCTAAGTGAAACTCACTAAAGGGAATAAAAATAGGAGGTCAAAAACAAACGTACTTCAGGTCTAGAATCTATAGTTTTTGCTTAAGTGTACAAAAGCAAGAATTTAACCTTGCTACCACTGTATCTTAAGCTATATAATTACATTCTTCAGAGCTGACACTTTCACCGTGCTCTGTATCATAAGGTAACCCCATATGCAGACGAAAACCAGTAATTTTAGCATGCTGCTTCCGTTCATGATAATCAGATATGGTGCTGAAGCATACATGAGCTTCCATTTAATTGTCACTGCAGTCTTTTATTTAAACAGCAACATAGTTAGCAATAGGCTTATAAATGTGGAAAGTATGAAAAAGAACAATGTGTGTCAACTTTTAAATCACCTCACACAGAAAAAGTCAGTGTTTTCAAATGTGTTTCAACCAGCTTTTAAAGGAGTCCGAACTAACACATGAGTGAACAGGACAACTATATTTTGTTTGGTAAATAATGAAAACTGTTTGTTACAATGTCCTTAAAAGTCTATATTTGTAATTTTGAATACATATTGAAGAAAAATGGGAAAATCGTCTAAACTTAATCAACTTGGCCTTTTCAGGCACGTACTCTGGTAAATTGCTAAATATCATGCTAGGTATAAAACTAATAGGAAATTGTGTCTCGAAATATCAGCGGCTGTGAACATTAAAAATGTAATTATGACTCCAATATTTTTCCTTTAGTGTTGAATAGATTATATATCTTCTTTGAAAATTCAGTAATACAGAAATGCATCCATTTAAAGCACTGCACCTTTCCGTTTCTCCAAATCTATGGGCTTCTTTTTTAAAAACTTAGCTCTTTATTCTACTAGAAAATACATAAGCAATTTTATTTTTAAAACTTTACTCAACTACTTTATATGTTCTAAAGAGATTTTATGGAACAGTATGGAAAGCCATATATATCAGAGACAGACTATATCTAGGGAACCAATTAAAACTCAAACAAAGCCCTAGAAGGAGGGACTGATCTATGGTTAAGTGACTTTGTATAACAGATTAAGTTTATGTATTTAGTACAAGGTTTCACTAGGCAGGTCGGATTGGTGGTCATCCTCCTGCTTTCAGTTTCCCCAGCACTGGGATTACAGATAGGTGCCACCATGCCTGCCTGACCTTGGTGGTCTGCTGAGTGTGGCCAGGGGCGGGTCTGGCACAGCATGTGGTGCTGGGGGTCTAACCTGGTCCCTGTGCTTGCCTAAGCAGGAGCATAGTCTGCTGAGCCATCTGGCCAGCCCTAACAGATTAAGTTTTAATCTGTTTCTTTTACTCACTTTTCATTTCCTTAAATTCTGAATAATGGGAATCCCAGGAACTACTCCTCTTCCAATTCTTTTCCCCATCTGATCCTAAATGCTGCTATCTCACACACTTTCATTGTCAGACAGGATCCTCCCTGTGAAATTCTTACAGTAGGCCATCAGGCAGCATTCTTGACACTTCCACATTTCAAATCTGCACCCGAACCCAAGTGACGTTCTAAATGTAAAACTAAGTGCAAGCATGCACTTAATGCCTCACTATTTCCGTTTGCGCTGGTTCTGCAGTCCTGGTTGCTCAGCACCCACCTCTGTGGGCTGTCTGCAGCTTTCCTCTTCCACTCTCACCCCTACCCTGTTGTGGCCTCTAGGCCTGAGTTCTCTCTGACTTCACCACAGGGCTCATTGTCCTTATGATGTTCTTTCCTCTCCAGTCACATGCGCTCCTTTATTGCTCCTGTATTCCAGGTACATTTCCAATGACCAAATATTGACAGTTGAAGCTCTTTTGCCTAGAATTTTTTTTTCTGGGTTCCTGCATCACAACCTGCTTAATTTTGACCAGTTTTCAATTTAAGTCCTGTAAGCTTTTCATAAACCAATACCAAATTTGACCATCCCTCAGTGACCTGGCCCAAGCCACGTGTGCACCATCACCTGATGTGTTAGTTCTCCTCTTTAGGGTACTGTTTCTGCCCTTTACTTTCTTTCATATGTTTCCCACATAATAACTGGAATGATCCTGTTAAAATGCAAGTCAAGATAGTATGAGAATAGGAGTCAATGGATCCCTGAGCCTACCTTGCTGGCCCTGCCCCCAGGGCATGCTGAGAGGCAATTGAGACTGAGCACAGTGGTGTATGCCTGTAATCCTAGCTTTTGGGAGGCTGTAAATAGGAAGGAGGATCACTATGAGTCTGATCTAGCTTTTGGGAGGCTGTAAACAGGAAGGAGGATCACTATGAGTCTGATCTAGTAGTGAGACCTTGAACACCCTGTAGACCCTTCCCTAAAATAAAAAAAATGAATAGGAGTCAAAGACCTTTCAGTGAATTATAAATTGTCATCTACTCTGGCTCATACTTCTCTGAGATCATCTGTTCATCCCACTCTCACTCCATTAGTGACTTTACACAGCTGTGTTTTCTCCAGATCTGTTATCCTGCACCACCCACCTCAAAGTACCTCTGCTTGTTGTGTACTCTAATTTGAAAATTCTGAGCTTATTTCCCTTAGGCTTTTATGTACTGTTATTTCATATATTTGTGATATGTCATGCATTATTTACAGAGATAAAATGTTTAATAAATATAGAATGTAAATATCATAAATGTTAAGTGGATTAGAACTTAAATACACCCTCACATACATGGGTACACATGTATGTACACTCATATCAGCCTTCAACACTGGAATCTATTGTTTTTATGACAGTCTCTGTCATTTGTCTTCCCTTAATACACTATTTCCAAAATAGTGTCTTTTCATTGACATTCATAAATCTTCACTGACTCAAATATTTTCCACAGAAACAAATATATTTATATGTACATGAAAATGAAGCTTATTATATAATTAGCTTTTATATAATACTAACACATTTTGAGTTTTATAAACCTTCATAAAATTTTTTCACTGGGGTTTTGCCAAACCATCATTGAAAGTAAAAAAATTCTGTTGTGAAAATTTTACATCTTCACTTGAAATAAAAAGGGCAGATTAGTTATAATGTATAAACACAGCAAAGATTTATGCTATCCAAGCAGATATTCCAAAAAGGCCTTTAGAAATGGACCACTGGTATTTCCTTTAATTAGCATCACCAAAATCTCAAGAATTATCAAGAAAAACTTAAATGAAATACAAATTTTAAAATATTATACAAATGTAAAATCAAAGTTTTTCTTTCTTAATCATTTTTGAAAAATAGTTTCAAACAACCTTTCGTTTTTCATGCTTTTATGAAATGGCTTTTGAAATACTGACAAAAAGGAATTCTAATAAGGTCAGTAACATAAAGCAACATAGTTGCTGCATAATTAACAGAACGTTCTCAATGTAACTTGATGGAGTATTTTGATTACCAGTGGATAATAACAACATGCTAAGATTAAGAATCAATAAAGGTGTGTTCCAATTTGATACACTATAGATTGTTCTGATCAGTCAATGTAGTTACTGCATTGATAAGTATTTAGCAATTATTTGATGTTATTTAAACTTTAACAGCTACAAACCATCTATGGTAATGATGCTAACAGGACAAAGTCAAGTTCTGATTCTATATAATTTAAATTTAATAAAGGCCAGCCAGAGGTCTCAGCCAGATGAGAGTGCCGGCCCGGCCAGCCCTGCCCCCAGCATGCGCTGAGAGGGCAGATGAGACTGGGTGTGGTACTGCATATCCCTAATCCCAATGCTTGAGAGCCGCAGATGAGTCTGATCTGGGTAGCGAGACCTTGTAGAGCCTGTAGTAGTACATTACAAAAAATAATAATAAAAATAAAGAACTTTGATGAAATTTAGTGGTATCTTTTTAAATAATGCAAAGGAAATTTATGAAAATTATTGGGATCTAGCTTGGAAACTGTATGTAAAAGTGTATATTGGGCAGGCTCCCTAGCTGTGTGGCGCCTACCTACCTTCTGCACGGTGGGACTGGCCACTACAGGTCAGCATAGCTTCGGCTTCACTGGTGCTGCATGAGGGCCAGACTTCTCCAGCAGCATTTTATAGTTTTATAACTTGACCTCATTTTGATGTTGAGAATAACAAAACAAGTTTGAAAATGTCATGTAGCTGGCCAGCCGTGTTTTGTTTCATAAAGACCTAGGTTATAAATTCAAGGTTGTTTTAATATTTTCATATCAAATAAAAATGTAACCATTTCTACAAGGGAAAGACAAACAAGATGGACAAAATATTTCAGTCATGTTTCAAACTCAGGTATCATTGTAATTTTTCAGAAACAACTTCACCTGTTATAGCACAGAAGATTTTGATAGGATAATGGTATGTCGTAAGGAGTTATTCCTGAACCAGTCTCTCGATTTCATTTTATGCTTTGCTCTTTTCGACAATCAGCAATTTTATTCTCAATTTTCACTTAAACTCAAATATTCATGCCAATCTTTTCTATTCAACATCAATGTCATTATCAAATATTAATTTAAAAATACAGTGTTAAAAATATAGTGTGGATATGACATTTTTCTTTTGATTATATTTGATTATAGCAAACTACTCTTGAATGGTTTTGCAGTTTAAATTATTTGATTTATCCCATAGGCTTCAGATTTTCTTTTTTCAAGGTTATAATCAATTTTTATGTTAAATTTAAAACTATGTATTAGGAGAGGTACTTTAAAATTACATTTTAAAGTTTTTTTGCTGTTTTTATCTTTCACCTCTAGGACATTGATACATGTTCCACATTTACATACATCAAAATTTTTTGATGAATTCTTAATAGTCGATTTATCCATACACAAAATTTTTATGTTATTTATATTTATGGATTCCTATCAGTAATATGTACTGCCATGAAAATAGTTTTTAAAGATATTTGTATTTAAACTTATGACTATTCCTGAGGACACACAAAAAATTTTCCTGTGTTTTCACAACAGGTACTTATATCAGTATCAATATTTGGATGTAGCTAAACTTTAGGCTTAAAGACACTCAGATATAAGTACTTTTAAATAACAAAGTATAGACTCTTCGCTGCTTTACTGTGTTCATTTCCAGAGCACTCTTTGGTGGTCAAGGACTTGTGAGAAGCAATTATTATTATTATTATTATTTTTTTGCGGAACCGGGGATTGATCTAAGGCCCTTGCACTTGCCAAGGAAGCGTTTATTCCACTGAGCCATCTTCCCTGCCCAATAAGCAATTTTTGTGGTGAACTGATTATCAAGAGAACATTTTCAGATGACTTTATTTAACTATACTTGTGAATATATATATATATATATTTAATAAAGGAAAAGTTGAAGGCTGTACATATCTGACTCCAAAACACAAATGAAAAGTATACTATGAAATTTTAAAGCAGCCCTTTGAGTCTAATAATGCAAGGATTAAATCCAGGGTCTGACATCAGGCTGTGGGGTTAAAGTTGTCCCTCCAGGTTTTCCACATTCCGCAACACAAATAGTGAAAACAGACAAATGGTATGAAGATACTTAGATTGGCATGAATTAGGATAAATGATTTGCATCCGTTTTCACTTCACTTGAGAGTTCAGGCTGTCCAAATGCTTTTTCTCAAATGAGTGAGATTTCCTTCCTTTTCCTGTAATGAGATAAAGCTGAAATATTTTCAAAATGTCTCATAGGCCAAGGTTGCTCACTGGGGATACAGCACTCATCAGTGGTTAATTCATTGATGAGTTTTTAACTGAATGTGCTATTATGGGATGAAAATGCTGGAACAGATGGGTCACAGACAGGGGAGTCTTTGGAGGCCATGGCTCTCACTCTGTCTCTTGCCTGTTTCTTTCCTCACTGCCTACCATGGGACTAGCGGCTATTCTCTTCCCATTCCTCCTACTTCTATCTTGGAAATGTGCCCTGAATTATCTGAAATTATGAGACAAATAAGCCCTTCCTCCTTTAAGGTCTAGGTATCAGGGTTTGGTCGAGAGACAAAAAACAAAGCTTATTACTGCGTTACCAGATTCAGGTCTCCCTTAAGGAAATTCAAATATGCATAAATATCCAATAGCACAATTGCAAACACACTACAGAAAAGCCTACCATGAAACACAGTGGTGCATGGCATGGCTAAGGCTGGACAATACATGACTTCACATACAGATAACTAAGAAATTCTCAAAATTGGAATTTAGTGCACTTCCAGTGGAATGAATTATAAACATAGCAATCATAGAAGAATTAGATATAATTTTGATTTTGATGCATATATTGCTATGAATTTGGTATTTTAAATTTTGGGTCATGCACAAAACATGTTAAATAATCAAAAGTCTAGGTAATTAAATCTTTACTATAAAATAGTGTACAATCAAGGACATATGTTGGTATGAAAAAACCCCAAACAGCTTCCACAATTGACTAAACCATCACTGATGCTATTTCTCTCATCACGATAAAGCTTATTCTCCCTTGACTGCTCTAGTCATAGACACAATCGAGCCCCTCTGAAGATTATGATATAAACTATTCTAAATTAGTGTATCTTAGATTACAGTATATGGAGCAACAGTTAAGAAACCGACTGCACTTTGTCCTGGTATAAGTAGAATGGGTAACTGGTGGCACACACCTATAATCCCAGCACTGGGGAGACTGGGCAGGAGGATTGTTCCAAGTCTGAGATCAGCCTGGGCTACAAAATGTGCTGAAGACCAGCCTTAACTGCATTTTGAGACCCTGTCTCAAAAAGACAAAAAAATTGATGTTAATCCAGTAGTGCAAACTCTCAAGAAAAATCTCTAGAATTATAAAAAGGAAACCTGAGAAACACTGTAAGGACAACATGAATTGATAATGAAGTATTGATAGCATTTTGCTATCAGAACCTGAAATTCTGATAGTTCGACAAATGCTAGGTTTTAGGATTGCTTCACAACATAAATCTAACCATTTGTTGGAAGAATTTCTTTTTGTTGCTGTTGTTGAAAAATTTCAACAGCTCTTAGGAAGAAAAAATTTTATTTAAGAATGTATGGATTGAATTACAACTCTATTTTGCAATCAAAGCAAACTTACTTGGTATGCCTGTCTCTTAAAGAAAACAGCAATAGGAATCAGTAACTAATATGTATACAATGATCAGAAAAAAATGATTTGTTAAATCCTAAGCAAAGCCGGGCGTGGTGGCGCAGGCCTGTAATCCCAGCACTCGGGAGGCTGAGGCAGGAGGATTGTTGTGAGTTCGAGACCAGCCTGAGCTACAAAGTGAGCTTAAGGCCAGCCTGAACTGCATAGTGAGACCCTGTCTCAAAAAAAAGACAAAAAAAAAAAAAAAAAAAAAAAAAAAAAAAAAAAAAAAAAAAAAAAAAAA
>PVKA01011117.1:0-48243 GCA_004027165.1 Ctenomys sociabilis | reverse complement strand
CAAGGCAGAGCAGATGGCAGAGTGGTGTGGCAGAGGATGACACCTCATGGCATGACAAGCAGTGACCAGAGAGAAAGAACTCAAAGGAGGAAGCGGGACGAGATGCATCCTTTCATGCCAAGTCCGCAGAGTCACACGTGCTCCGCCCGGCCTCTCTGCCCAGCGTCACATTTAGCTATAAACTCATGTGTACTAATCCTCTGATATGTCTCCGGCCCTCAAAGATAACCTCCTCAAAGAGCTATCCATGTGCATGTAAAGTTTTCAAGGGAAATCTACATTAGACCATACCAGCCAGCCAAATAGTTCAGGGTACAAGCACGTAAAGTCTTTGAAATAAAAGGCTAACTGACATAAATATGGATGGAAAAGTGTGCTTGTGTGATTGGCATGTCTTGTGGCTGCCTGCCATTTGTAACTCATTACATGGACACCCAGCCTTGTTTTCTTTCTTGTGTATGTATCATGTGGCCAAAGTGTTCTGCCAGACTAGCAAGAGTCATGTGTCTTGATAAAATGAATCCAAGGAGCCACCATGGTACAAAAATGCATGGAAGGAAATGGAAGGGAAAAATCTCCTCTCTAGATACAGATCACGACCTTCTCATCAGGAGTATCTTTGAACTGAACTGGATACAGACTTAACAAATTAAATCCCTGCAGACTTCCCCCAGCCTGACTTAAGCTGCTTGTACACAGAGCAGTTGGTTCAGAAAGAAGAAAAATCCATTATACAATCCAGATGGCATGAGGAAGTGAACAGCTAGCATCGAGGGTTTCTATCAGGCATGAGCAATACCACTGAATGTAAATGTCCAGGGCAAGTTTATAAGTCACAAGCAGGAATAATCTATTCTGATTTGTTATCATTGCGGTTTTGCAATGATGCATAAAAATAGTCTGACAAGTGCACTACAATGAAATTATAAAAATGTCTTACATTGGATATTAGGCTAGATATTATATTATATATATAAAATGTATGTACACACATACACTCTCACACACAGCCCTTATATTTTGCGCTGTTTTCTTCTAGTACCTAGCTCTGCTTCCTAGATTGCTGCCCCTATGGTGTACCGCTAGTTCACACCCTTTTCTCCTGATCCTCCATGTATGTTTATTGTTTAAATGAAAAATAATGAATTTAATGTCGATTGATTGCAATCTATTCATTTTGTTTATGGACTTGGACTTTACCAATATTAATTACTACCTGAACAGAATATCCTTGAAAATATAGCAAATAGATGTACTGGTAAAATGGTCCTTAATACATTTGGAAGAAAATATCCATGTCTTATTCATACAAACTTAAATCATCTCGTATGGACCCCAAACTGAAACACTTTGTAGCAAAATATATATTCAAACTGAACTATCTTGGTGAAATGGAATACTACCAAGTAGTCACAAGTGCATTTTTTATGTCTTCCCTAGAGCATTTTGACCACTTACTGGGTGTGTACTTATTTAGAAAAATAAATTTCTGTCGTTAAATGGTATCTTTTCTGTCATGGAGAAGACAGTCACTTTTTTACACTGGAGGAAATATACTTCTAATCACACAGCGTTTGCCAGAGGCATTATTTATCCATTGCATGATGTTGTATTAAAACAGCATGTCTGGTGAAAGGACAGATTGTTTAAAAAGGAAGTACAGACATGGGATTACACTCATAGAACCATTTTAGCATGTGCTCCAAAATCCAAGAGCAGCTGTTCTGACAGAATTATGTTATGACCCATGGAATGCTCAGTTTCAATACCAGCTGGCAAACAGCTCTCCATGAGCTCTCAATGCTTTCCTAAATAATTCATTTTTGACACAACTGCTGGGCAATATATGATACTGTCTTTCCCATAGCCAGAAATACTGGCCGAAAACTAAAACATGTACATGTGGAAATGGCTTCCTGACTAGTATATCAAATAACCCACTTGTTTCATAGGTTTGGAGGTTCCACTGTGTAAGGGAGAAATGCTGCCATCCTAGAATTTGACAGTGAATATTCATGTGGAAGCTAAAAGATGTCTCCAGCAATTTGTGACTCTGCGTGCCACAGAACCAATAAACAAGAAGAAGGTCCTTTAAGCAGCTGGCTGGTTGGTCAAAATTACTAAGTAGAAAATTAGCTGTTCTGCTCTATGCCACAATGACCAAGGCTAGAACCAGGAGGATTCACCAGTGCACCACTTAAAGTTTCTTGCCAACTATTCCTGATGAAGGGAAAAGTACTAAAATTCCATAAAGTTGAAGCTATCAGGTACCCAGAAGTCATACTGATATTTGTGATTTAGCCACGTAAAGAATCTTGCGCCTACCTGATAACTCAGCAGACTAAAGCACTTGGGTCAGCCGAGCTCAGCGGCCGGGGTTTGATCCTCAGCATTCCGTGCTGGTCCCATCCCCCGCCACGAGCTGAGATAGCGATTGAGAATACAGACCAAAGGGAGAGAGAATCAGCATCATCTGAAGTACTTACAGAAGCTAAAAAACATGCAGGACATATGATAGAAAAAAGTATAGAAACAGTTTAAGACTTGCGATTACTTACAGTAGCTATGCTTATATTACTTTATATTTTTCTCATTTTTATTTATGCTTTCACATGAAAATTTACATCATAATAGCTCATATTTCATTTGAGAACATAACCCAGTTGCCAATAACCCATCTGCTAGAAGTTCTTACAGGTATCAGTGGGTCTTTTGTATTGAGGTTATAAAATCAACATTCAGAGAACATGAATGTTTTCTAGAAACAAAATACCAAGAGTGAAATGGGTAACTTCTGCTATGCACTCCATTCTCTGCGCTTAATGTACTGGCCTCATCAATTGATTTGGCCAGTTTGCGGTGAGTTCTGAGCCGAAAGGTATATTGGCAGAAAGTCCAGAGAAAGGGAAAATAACTGAGTTAATGAATTATGAAACTGTCTTTTACTCTGACCTAATGCTTTGGATTGACTGGGTTGATCTCATAAGAGCCAGAATGCTCCTGCCAAAGGAACCTTCACATTCTCTCCCACTTCTCTCTCTCTTCTCCTCTCTCTCTCTCTCTCTCTCTCTCTCTCTCTCTCTCTCTCTCTCTCTCTCTCTCTCTCTCCCTTTCTCCCTTCTTTCTATTCATATTGTTTCTATGCCTGCATTTTTTAGTGTCTGTCCCATCTTTTGGCAATGATGGTTAAACCTGTATGTTCTTTCATCTGAATTAATCTGGCTATGCCCTATAAATTCAATCATACTTATTAATTGCTTTCTCTGTTTTCATAACTCCAAGATTTTTTACTTATATAAATGTAGTTTAAAATGTTTTGCTCAACCCATTCAGTTTATTTTGGGTTTAAAAATACCAAATCTAATCCAAGAATATCCAAAATTGGTTTACAAAATAAATTTGTATATTAAACAAATACCTACTGATTCATACAAGAAACTGCTTTAGGTTTTGCAAACATATCAAAGAAGCCGGGCGTGGTGGCGCAGGCCTGTAATCCCAGCACTCGGGAGGCTGAGGCAGGAGGATTGTTGTGAGTTCGAGACCAGCCTGAGCTACAAAGTGAGCTTAAGGCCAGCCTGAACTGCATAGTGAGACCCTGTCTCAAAAAAAAAAAAAAAAAAAAAAAAAAAAAAAAAAAAAAAAAAAAAAAAACATATCAAATAAAATATACTTCTAGGTCTTTTTCTCTGGGGCTTGTACATTGTTAACAAGGAGAGATATCATAAACCATGATTAAATGAATGTAACACTTATTTTTCTCACTAGTATTTTTATTGATTTTTTAGCTCAGCATTTTAAAATATAGCAATGATGCATTATACATTTTTCAAATCCTATATAATATATAAGGCAATTTATAAGCCAAAATATGAGCTACATAATTCAGTTGGTAATATATCAATACTGTCTCTGTGGCAATTGAATGCATCACATTGCTCTAAGGAGAAGATATTCATGAGAATCAAAAGAATATTATATTCTCTTCTTTATGATATAAAACCCAAAATTATGTTAAAATAGTTTATCCATTAAATTCATTCATTTTTCTCTTTAACTTTTTAAAACATAGATATTTATTTTATTACTGTAATTATTTCAGGAGCTTTGGTTAAGACTTCTTTTCAATAATTCCTAACAAAAGAGAAAACTTATAATAATTTTACTCTTCTCTTATGGGAAAAAAGAAGAAATTGACCTGGGGACAAAATATAGTTGATGATCATTAGCAATGTTACATTTCTCCTTCATCACGCCCTGAAAGTTGCTGCCGTTTTCAGGCCTCCTAGACAAGATGAGCACCAATGTCTAAACATGTGTGCATCCTATTCTGTCCTCCAAAAGGGGAGAGAGAAGGAATAAAATGCTTCCACCTCATTGGTGTTGCCTCGTGCTGGTAGCCTGCCCAGATCATCCAAAAACTACCTTCATTAAGCTAAGACATTTATTCTTCACTTAGTGCATATTTATGCAATATCAAGCTGTGTGGCCCCCAACTTGGGCACCTATCTTGGCCTTCTATGTATATGTGATCTCAGAACACAGCAATAGACTTAACAGGATGAATCTGTTTCAACTTTAAGTACACAGAATATATGCATGCAAAATGTGTCTCACATGTATATGTAAGCATATGACACATACATAATAGGAATGGTCAAGATTAAATATGGTGGAGAAAATAATATATTAGATACAAATCTATGGGTTGATTTTTTTTAAAGGCTATTGGGAAAATTCTTTTTAATGAAATTATCAAGTTTAGCCATGAATATTTTCAATGTGGGAAATATGTACCTAAGTAAGATTTACATTAAGATGTTTCTAAGGGAAACAAGATTAAGAAGAAATAATTTAACATTACGAGTTTGAAAAAAAGCCAAAGTTGAACAGACTTGAGTGAGTAAGTAGGGACACAGGAAAGAGAATTACATCATAGTAAGGCATGCTAGAGATCTTGTAAAGTAAAAACTAGGAATCTTGGATGTAATTGTTGAAGTTCTTTATAATGTTTTTAATGAAGATGGGCAGTGATTTGATTTACCCTTAAGGAAGTTTGCTTTGATTTTATATATGGTGGAAGGGCCAAAAAAAAAGAAAAAAAAAAAAAGAAATGAAGATAAAAGGAGGGAATCCAGTCCCCTAAAGGAGAAACAGTGACTTAGCCCATTGATATGTAAATTTAAAGTTTCGTAATACAGCTATTTTAATTTTTCAGAGAAATAGTTGATATAAATTTTAAATTATTACATTAGATTTTCTTTGTGTTCTTCTTTTGTTTTCCACTTTAGAACTGGATGCAATACTATTACACTTATTTATTTATAAAATAATAAAATCAAATATTTCCTTCACTGGCACAACAGCTAAAATATATAACTAATGACCAAGATTTTTATAGTTTTTTAAATTATGCAACACATGGCTGGCAACATAGCTGAATGGACTAAGTGTCTGCTTAGGCAAGCACGAGGATCTGGGTTCAATCCCCAGCACCAGATGCTCTGCTGGCTCCACCCCTGGGCATTCTGAACCAGCCACTGGGTCCAGGCATAGTGGTGTGACCATGTAATCCCAGTGCTGTGGAGGGTGAATACAGGGGATTACTGCAGTTCAGACCTGTGTAGTGAGACCTAGTGCCAAACACATAAATAAAATAATATAAAATTATGAAAAATAATAGATCTATGTTAAACTTCAAGGAGTAATATAGTGTATCATGATCAAATTCCCAACACCTGTGCCTGCTTGCAGCCACTTTAATCCAACGATGGCCAGCCCACAAATATTAACAATGATACATTTTATGAAAATGTGCAAGTTCTCAATTTGTCCTTACAAAATACTGTTTGTAGATCTAAGGAACACTCATATCATCTTTGTGGAGGAGTGAAATGCCAGTTTATATATTATTTTGCTCAATTCAACAATTAAAATGATAAAATTGAACAAAAGTGCTGTCCTTGCCAGTCTACCTAGCCCCTGGTTCTTAGGGCTCTTGACCTCAAATATAGTAAGTGACACTGAAGCACAAATGGGGCAGGCAGCCTTTGTGGGTGAGACCTCCTTGCCCGGCTGGCCCCTGGTCCTCTCTTGTTACAACAGGTCCTTTATGGCCTGAACCTGTATGTCAGGTTGTACGAAGAGTGGTGTTCTGGGTGCAGAGAGAGCTAAGATCACTAATGAGCTGAGCTGGTGATAGGTGAATTTCTGAATTATTTAGGTATGCTCAGTGTCATCACAGGCAGGCAGAAGAGAGAGCAGACAGTACCATAAGGATGCAGGTAGGGGCTTCAGAGTTTCACTACTAGACTGGACTCGTAGTGACTACCTGTTTATGGCCTCCCAAGAGCTCGTATTACAGAAGTGCCCCACCACACCCAGTCTCAATTGCTGTTTCAGCACACCCCAGGGGCAGGGCCAGCATGGCAAGCCAGGGGTTCAAATCTCCTGCCCCTGCACCTGCTTGTAGGCACTTTAATCTACTGAGCTATTTGGCCAGCCCCCTGTTTGTATGATAATTATATCACAAATGATGCAGAAAATAAAACTGTGTAGTAGCAGATGTTTTGTATACTATTAAAACTGAATGTTTAATCTAAAAAAATGACAAAATTAAGGATAGAAAGTTTTCAAATGTATATAAAATGAGGAACATTCACAAAGAAATTAAATCTAGATGTGTAAATAAAGTTGGATATTTTCCTACTAAATCAGACCCAAATAGTAAAATTCAAATTGACAAGGCAAAGTAAACTTGAGAAAAGCTGAGTGGAAAAGTGACCATGAAACTGAGGATTAATTTACCAAGGTACCTTTGTACAGTTTTTCTCCAACCTCAGTTTGCCTTTTATAATTCAAGAATTCTATTTTTTCTGGTGTGGGAAGAATATTTTTTCACATGGAAATTTCATCTCTTGATTTATAAAAATGAGTTAAAAGGTCAGAATGTCATCTTGCATCTGCTGCTTTAACTCAGAATAGTTGATTTGCCAGCAAAGGATATTTAGAGATGAGATATTATGACTACTTCAATACACAACCTGTGGTTGGACCAGATGCCCAAGCGTAGCTTTAGCATGAATGTTGGTTGGTATTTTCTTTCCGTTAACAAGTAAGATGAAAACGAAATAAGAAAGCAATATGTTGCAACTTTACTTGCTCATTGACCATGTGTGGTTTCTGTGTTGGAACAGACTGTAGTTTTCAAATACTGAAAGAAATACCACCTCATAATTTTTTTGTGGTGCTTGCAATATAATGGTATAGTTTTGAGTTTAATTTGTGCTTCTGACACATGCTTCAGATCTGATTTGCAGCATTTTTTCCAATTTCAAACTGCTAAACTAATACCAGCAGAAATCATATGGAAAACTAGTACCAGCAGAAATTGAGGCTCCCTTAGATAGGGATGTGGAATTAAAAGTCTATGAAGAACTTCCTAAAAAATGAAATTTATTACAGTCAATTGAGCAAACCAACATACATACTCTGCTTCTTGCTAAGAAAGATTTTGTTTTTCTGTAAGATCTGAAATTTTCTTTGACCAGTGGCTATCATATGCCTTATTGTCCCCTTTATTAGACAGAATTTTGCTATTTTTCTTAATACAAAATAAATTAATTCCACTAAGAAGATAGGTTGAGGAAGTTCACATGTACCAAAGAATCTGTACCTTCAGCTGAACACTAATAAAGTAAGGAGGTATTGTTTTATTTAAGAAATGACAATGATCACATTTCTTGCAAAGATGAAATAGGTATGGACTTTAGTTGAAATACAGTAAATGTTTGTTTTACCTTTAATTAAACCCTCACTTTAGGCCAGTGATACAGCTCAGGAAACTAAGCCCCTGCTTACGCAAGCACAGGGACAGGGGTTCAATCCCTGCCACCACATGCCACACCAGCTCCACCCCTGGAAGTACTGAGCCTGCCACTGAAACCAGTTTTGGTGGTGCACACCTGTAATTCTAGCATCGGGGATGCTGAAAATAGGAGTCTGAGCTGTGTAGTGAGACCCTGTACCAAATATATAGATAACAATTTAAAAAGTAAAAATAAAAATAAAAGCTCTCACTTTATAAGGTATATGGTCACCCAGGAAATCACATACATGCTGTTTTCTCCTGCTTGTGTTGCAACTACGAGTACCCAACAATGTATCTTGTACAAGAGGCTTGAACTGTGTCCTACAGTGACAAACAACTTTCAGGAAGGATAATAGCTCTGATGAGTTCTCAGATAGTTGGTGAGCTGTTCATGTTCTTCTCTTAGAAATAACAAAAAGGCAGAACAAACCAACCTCCTGGGGTTGGCTTGACCTTTAAACACTTAAGTAAAGAAGCATGGAGAAGAGGCTGCCTCCATGACATGAATTCTGGAAGCGCTGGAGCCTCACAGAAGGAGTGGACAGTGGACACTGAAGGACACCGGGTCATTAAACGCTGTCTGCAACTCATCATCCAAGCACAGATTTTGTAGCCATGATGCTACCTGGAGGAAGCCAGCAGCTCTTCTCAGGGAAACATGAAGAAAAGATGAATAGGGCACAGTATTCCTCTGATTCACTCTGTTACATATGCTTCTGAAATCCGCTTACTGGGGCTGCAGCAATTCAGTTCACAAACATTTCACAAATCCGAAAGGGGCTTTATTATCCCGTGAGAACCATCAAGCTTTTGAATGCTAGAACTCCTGCAATTCATGTTTGTCTTCTCTCTTGTTTTTACATTCCCTTCTGTGTTTCCTATTAAAAGGGTGCCAGCAGATTGTGATAGCTTCACACTGCCTTTAAAGGAAGAATACTGAGGTGTGTATTTCTTTGATTCTTAAACAATTGAAGAAGTTATTTGTTAGAGAACTGGAAGAAAACAGAAGAGCCACTTATGGCGATACTCAAGTATGTTGCTATATGTAGATATCACTAGACTAACTTTGATTTTTGCCGCTTAAGAGGTATTTCAAATATCAGAAATATCTACCTGGGGGAACGGCTTATTCATCACTCTCATGAGCTAAACCTTATTGCTTTGAATTTGGTTAACCCTGAAAATATTATGAATATCTATGGCAAATATAACCTCACCCTGTATATGTTCTTCAAAATTTTTGTGGAACTGGGGACTGAACTCAGGCCCTTGCACTTTCCAGGGAAGAGCTTATTCTACTGAGCCATCTCCCCAGCCCCTGGATCTACAAATATTAATTTGATCTGGACTTTAGGTTAAGAAATACAAATTTCTCTTACTTCTTCAGTTTCTATTTAGTTTAAATGAAAATTTTAATTCTAATATTCAATTATAAGTTTAATTCTAAATTGCATAATGTAGTAAAGTTTATATTGTAGTGCTGTTCCATCTATACATCCTGAGAGCAATTTATTTTCTTGTGGAACATTAAGCTTGGGAAGCCTCCATTCAAGGTTAATAATGATCTATAATTAAATATATCTAAATATTGTTCATACATTTAGATTCACTGAATTTGCTCTACTAAATAATAACAAGTATTTAGAAGGAGTATTTCTTAAATACACTTGAAAGCTAATAGAGTTTTTCTACCATGGGCCTAAGTCAGAAACAATAATGTCAATCACTTTGTGAATGAATTTTCAGGTTGTCACTCTGCCTTCTCAATTGAGATTAGTAGGATTTTAAACATTATTAGGTCAAGATACTTTATTAGAAGTCTCTGCACTCATAGACATGCACAAAACAATTTATTATTACCCTATCCACTTGAAGAAGTTTCACTGAGAGTTAATTTACTCTATAGAGTAAGTTTTGTTAGGGCCTGAACATTTCGCTCATGACTTAGTTAGCATAGCAATTTTATTCATATTTCTTCTTGCTTCACATTCATGCTCAATTGAATTGAAGTGAATAATTAATTAAGTAAACTACTTGGCTGTTTGAATTAGTATAATGTCTGTTTGTATTTATAATCACATTAGCAGTCAGGTATTGTGAAAGTGTAAGCATAAAAGATTCCAGACTAAATAAAAGTACATAAAATAAACATATTTCAATAATGTTTAAAGCACACAGAAAATATTCTTGATTTTATAGGCTTGAAAACAGAAGACAGAGAAGAACCAATTCCACCTTTTACTAAAAATTTAGCAGTAATTTTTAATTGCTTTCTTTCTTCAAAATTTGTGTTTTTCAACAGTTGCTAAACCTTGCATATAGAAAAATAAATTTTAGTAGAAAATAGATTGCACATTTAATTTATCATAAAACTGATTATTATAGTAAAGGTATTAAAATGAATAAAATGTATTATCATTTTGAATTTTGTTTCCTTGCCACACAATAGCTTGGCACACACTTTCATTTGCCACACATTTATGCAGGCTGATATATGCACAAAACTGGTAAAGCACTGGGATGTGAGATGATTAGGACACTTTGAGGGTTCTCCCAAAAAGTACTCTTTTTATAATACAACAAAATATGAAATGCTAGGAATCAATCTCATGAAGGAAGTAAAAGGCCCTTACATTGAAAATTATAATACTCTATAAAAAGATATAAATGGAGATATTATAAAATAGAATTATGTCCCTGGTTCTTGGATTAGAAGAACCAATGTAATGAAAATGGTTATACTCCCAAAATTATTATATAGATTCAATGAAATCCCAGTCAAAATACCACTACCTAAGAGGATTAGTGAAAACAGTCCTAAAATTAATTTGAAAGAGAGTAACCTACAATAGCAAGTTCAGTTCTGAGCAGAAAAGGCAATGTAGAAAGCACCTCAATCCCTGATGAAATTATTTCACAAAACTACTGTGATAAAGATAGTATGGCACTGGAAAAAAATAAAACAAAAACACAAAACAGAAAAGCACAAACATACCCGGTGGAATCAACAGATCAATGGAATATATTAGAAGATGTAGAAATAGCATCAAGAAAACTCAGCCAAATTATCTTTAACAAAAGGACAAATAACTTCATTAGAATGAATTGGAATAGGAACCTGATTTTGCACGTAAGATGATACCTAGATCCACATCACTCATCATCAATTGAACAAAAATTGAAATGGATGGGGTCATCCTAGTCTCCTCAACATCTGTCCTGCATCATGTAGAGCAATAAAGGATTTGTTTAATTCTGAAAACCAAAAATTACTTTTTGAAGCAGATTAAAGATCTAAATATCAAAAGTAAATCACTAAATCTTTTGAAAGATGTTAGGTGGAGGTGTTGGAAACAGGGTGATGGCAAGAGCTTTATGAGCAAATCCCCAATTACAGGGTTGAGGAGGTCTAAGGACCTGCCAGGCAAACACGAGGCCCCAGGTCCAATCCCAGGTACTGCATGCCATGCTGGTCCTGGAACCCCAGGTACACCATGCCAGCCACTGAAACTGGGTGTAATGGTGCATATCTTTAATTCCAGCACTGGGTAGGCTGAAACAGGATGATCATTATGAGTCTAAGCTGCATAATGAAATCCTGTAATAAATAAATTTACACAGGAATTATTATAATTAATTAACAACTAGAATCTCATCATACTAAACAGTTGGGGATTTTTTCCACAAAAAAAAATCACTAACAGAGAAGAGACAACCAATAGAATGGGAAATTTTTCTCAAGTGTTGCATAGACAAAGCACTGATATCTAGACCATATGAAGAACTCAAGAAAATCAGAGACCCCTCAAATGTAAAGATCTAATCTAAAAATTAGCTTGTAAAGTGAATAGAAATTTCTTAGATCAAGAATTACAAACTTCAGCTAAATATATGGAAAAAGAATTTAACAAGACTTGTCATTCAACAGGTGCATATTGAAATAACACTGACTCTGACCCAAAGCCCACAGAGTGAGAGAGAACTATTGTGACTCTTCTGGCCCCTGATCCACCCAAGTCTGCCTGGTGAGGGTGTAGAATGCTCAGCTTGCTCTTGCACTGCTCCATTCGGAGCCCCTGGCCGCAAGCGAGCCAAATGAGTGAGAAGTTTTGTGACTCTTTCGGCCTCTGTTACAACCCAGCACAGCCCAATGAGTGCGTGGGAGAGTTTTGGAGCTCCAAGGTACTCCCTGGGTCAGAGGCACAACAGAGGGGAACCAGAGGCTCACAGTTGAGCCAGAGGGTTTTCAGCAAAAGGAAACTGAACAGAATAGCTAGATCCAGGTCAGGCATAACTGGATAATCTCAAATTTAACAGATCAACACCAGAATCTCATTATGTGGTAAGATTGTAAATGCACCAAATCTCTACACCATAGGTCAGAGGTCAGTGCTATACAAAGTGACAAAGAGAAGGAGCAAAATGCAATCTGATGACTCCAGCCCACCAATGACAAGTGCAAAGGACATAAGCTCAGCTGAAATGAATGAATTAACAGAGTCAGAAGCAAGGAAACAACAGCAGAAAGGTATAGAGGAACTCAGACCAGAATTAACGCCTGAAATAAAAAAAAAGAAATTTTCAAATACACAGCATCTAAAGTAATAAATTAAATCCAGCAATGTATGAGGGAAATCAAATGCCCACCCAGCACAAGTGCATAGAACACTATTTCAACTGAAACGTATGAATTAACAATCTCACAAGCAAAGGAACAACAGAAGAAAGGTAAAGAGGAACTAAAAGCAGAAATAATTTCTGAAATAAAAAAGAAATCTTTGAAATCATAGCATGTGAAGTAGAAAATCAATTCCGGAAATATATAGAGGAAACTCAATTTGAAAAAACTGCAATAAAACAATTAATAGTTACCTCTAAAGAAGACATGGGTAAAAATATAGAATAGATTAGAAATATGATGGATTCCTGGAATAATCAATACCAGAAAGAAATAGATCGCATGAAGCAGAGTCAAAGAGATAGAAAAGAAATTAAAATCTCAATTATGAGGATACAAAACCGTTTGAGTGAAAGTGAAGACAGAGTTTCAGATGTTGAGAGCAATGGCACAGCTAGTGACAAGGGGAAAAAGGGTGTGTTGAAAACAATGAGGATGCAGGACAATATAATCCATCACCTGCAAGACGACTCCAAGGTGAACCATGTGAGATTAATAAGCATCAATGGGAAAGAAGGAGTCAATACAAATGATATAAAAAGAATATGAGCAGAGGTAATAGCAGACAACTTCCCAAATATTATGAAACAGTCTAATATTCAGTTAACTGAATCGTACAAAACGCCAAATAACTTCAACCAAACGAAAAGCACACCAAGCCATATAATAGTCAAGATCCCAGAAATCCAACAGAAGAATAATATACTGAAAGCTGCTAGAGAAAAGAAGCAGATCACATTCAAAGGAAAACCCATTCGAATTATAGCCAACTTCTCTTCACAAACCATGAAGGGAAGGAGAGCATGAAGCAGAGTTCTTCAAGTCCTGTATAAAAACAAAATTCTAGCCCAGGATATTATACCCTGCAAAATTATTTTTCAAGTTTGATGGAGAAGTGAAATACTTCCACAAGGAACAACTAAAGAATCTTAAAATGACAAAGACATCCTTACATAGGATATTGAAAGATGTTCTAGAGATGGATCACAATGACCAGAACTATAATAATGAGAACAGAAGGAAATGATTAAATAGGGCAAACAATGAAACACAGGACAAAAAGGAGTAAGCAACAACAGGTAAAAACATGATAGTTCTAAGACAAAACATTTCAATTACAACCATCAATGGAAATGGATTCAATTCACCAATTAAGAGAAATAGACTGGCACAGTGGATTAGGAAATAAAACCCAATAATATGCTGTATACAACAAAAACACTAAACTTAAAAAGACATTCATAGGCTTGAAGTCAAAGGATGGAAAACAATACTACATGCCTCTACAATTCACAAAAAACCAGGTGTACCAATGCTCTTCTCTGACAGTCTCAGCTTCAAACCAAGAATGATCAAACAAAATAAAGAAGGCCACTAAATACTGGTTGTGGGAAAAATTCCGGAGGAAGAGGTAACGCTCATAAATATCTATGCACCAAACACAGCAGCATGCAACTATGTAAGACAAACCTTAATGGACATGAAAAATCTAATATCCAAGACCACAATCTTAACAGGAGACCTTAACACCCACTTATCTCAAAAAGATAGGCGAACCAGAAAAAAATTAGCAAAGAAGTAGCAGAACTGAAACAGCGCTTGGAATAAATGGATCTGGTGGACATATACAGAGTGTTCCATCCAACCACAGCAGAATACTCATTTTTTTCAGCTGCACATTGGTCATTTTCTAAAATAGACCACATAGTGGTCCATAGCTCATGCTTAAGTATATGCAAGAAAAAAGAAATTATCCCATGCTTATTATCCAAGCACAGTGCAATGAAACTGGAAATAAATGACCAAAGAAACCAGAAAAACCTGCTAAATACATGGAAATTAAACAAAACCCTGCTAAGCAACCAATAGGTCACAGAAGAAATTATATAAAAAATTCACCAATATCTACAATTCAATGAAAATTCAACCACAACTTATTGGAATTTATGGGCTATGATTAAAGCAGTTCTCAGAGGGAAAATCATAGCTATGAACTCACACATTAGGAAAACAGAGTGGGGATAAATAAATACCCTAATGTTGCACCTTCAAGATCTAGAAAAGGAAGAACAAACCAAACTTAGAGCCCCAAAATGTGAAGAAATCATAATTATTAGAGCAGATAAAGAAAACAGTTCAAAGAATCAATGAATCAAAAAGCTTGTTTTTTTTAAAGACTAAATAAAATCAGTAAGCACCTAGCTAACCTCATCAAAAAGAGGAAAGAAAAAATTCAAATACAAGCAATAAGGAATTCAAAGTGTGAATTCACTACAGACCCAGTGGACATTCAGAAGATTATCAATACCTATTTGGAGAATCTTTACGCTGACAGAATAGAAGACACAGAAGAAAGGGACAGATTCCTAGAAAGCTACAAAATCCCAAAACTGAATCAAGAATATATAACAACACTCAATAAGTGAATAACAGCCAATGAGATATGAAACGTAATATAAAGCCTCCCAACAAAGAAAAGTCCAGGTCCTGATGGATTCACAGCTGAATTCTACAATAAATTTATAGAAGATATAATCCCTACACTCCTCAAAATCTTCAATGAAATTGAAAAGGAAGCAGTGCTACCGAAATCATTTCTGGAGGCAAGTTTTATACTGATTCCAAAACCAGGGACAGACACAACCAAAAAAGTGAACTACAGGCCAGTCTTCCTCAGGAACATAGATGCAACAATCTTCAATAAAATCCTAGCAAATACAATACAGCAAATCATGAAGCAGTTCATACACCATGACCAGATAGGATTCATCCAGGGATGCAAGGATGGCTCAATATTCAAAAATCTATAAATATAAAACACTATATTAATAGACTGAAATCTAAAAATGACATGATCATGTAAATTGATGCAGAAAAAGCTTTTGACATGGTCCAATACTCATTTATTTTCAAAGCTATACAGAAAATTGGAATTGATGGACTCTACCTTAATTTGATAAAAGCCATCTATGACAAGCCAACTGCTAATATAATTCTAAATGGGGAAAAACTGAAATCTGTTACTCTTAGATCTGGTACAAGAAGGGGACATCTTGTCACCCCACCTATTCAATATAGTTTTAGTAGTTTAGCAACAGCTATTAGACAACAGGGAGAAATAAAAGGAATAAGAATAGGTAAAGAAGAAGGTAATTTATCACTCTTTGCAGATGACATGATACTTTACTTGTAAAAAGATGTGGCATTCCTGTATAATGGAGTATTTCTCAGCTACAAAGAATGATAAACTTGAAGCATTTATATTGAAGTGGATGTCACTTGAACATATACTAATAAGTTAAATGAACCAGATGTGCAAATAACATATAGTCTCCCTAGTATAGGAAATCAAAAGATGAAATACAAATAGAAAGGTATAACAATAATTAACAAGAATTTAGTCAGATAGGGTAAACTGAATTGCATATTTTACAGGGTAACAATCAGCTTCTCCTCTGGATGGTTAACAACCTAAGTTTGCAGATCAAAAATTAGAGAAATGGAAAGACTGCAAGGTCAGTCAACCTGCTGGCCCTAGCCTTTCAAGGTCAGTGAAGTCTCAAGACATAGGAGAACCTGTACTATAACATCGTGGAACATAGTTCTGCCCCAAATTTTCGTATCAGGGTGATTATGGAGTCACAGAGGAATGTGATCAATGATCTATAGTGTGCCTAGGGAGAGAAAACTTTCTCTCAGGCTTTCACAGAGACCAAACTGGTCAAGCAATGGCCTGACTCATCCACATGGCTGACACTGATAAAAGATCTGCTGTGTGAGGTACTGGTTTACAGGACAAACCCTGAGGGGACTTGACTGACCTCATCGGATACAAAAGTTATGTATTTTGTTATATGGGTCTTCCTTTATCTCAGTCTTAACCATCCAGCAGAAAAGTATGAAGATGAGGTATAAAAAATAAGCCCATAATAATAAGCTGAGCTCCAAATGGCTATAGTCAACAACTTCTTTGAATGACCCACTATTATTGTGGACTGGAGGACTGAGTTGGATTGTCACTGAATTCAAGCATCTATAATAGTTTAATGATAATAGAATACCCATTTTTGACAGGACTAAAAAAAAAAAAGGGGGGTTCAAAGGAACAACCATTCTGTGTCTGTACAAACAATACATTTAGGATAAATATACAGTGCTTTTACATAATTCTAAGAAAGATTTGCAATAATAGTGTTTTTACAGGATATCCTGTCTCCTTCTGGTACTATGGATGACCACTAGGAGGATAACTATGTAAAAGGTATTAATTATTGAATCTGTACTATAATTCAGCTTTAAATAAAGATAGGTATACAGCTACATTCTCTTAAAACACTGATTAGAGGCATCTTCTCTAATGGTGTTTGTAAATAGAGTATCGTGTATGCACTTTATAAAAAAAAAAGCTACTACAAAAACAATGTGCAATGTATTAACTGTTCAATCTGTCTTACTAGTTTGATTTGAACCTGTCTCATTGCTATTTGTTCTTCAACAAAATAAATTAATAAATAAAATAACACTGAGATTCCATCTTAACCCAGAAAGTGTGTCAGTCATCAAGAAATCAAGTAATACAAACTGCTGTCGGTGGTTTGGGGAAATGGACCTCTTCTCCATCATTGGTGGGAATGCAGCCTGGTATAAACACTTTAGAAATAAATGCAAATATTCCTTGAAAAACCAAAACTAGACATTACATTTTACATAGATATTTCCTGTCTTGGAAAAAGAGGACTGAAAAATCTTGAAAAAAAAAATCACCTTACTAATGCAAAGAATGTAGTCTTATGAGGGAAATTTATATTAAAAACTTCTCACATCAGGAATCCAGATGTATCCCAAATGAAGAAGCTCACAGTGCACCTCAAGCTGCTATAAAAAGAAGTCAAAGTCAAGCCCAAAACCCAAATAAGGGAATAAATTATAATGATACAGTTTTGGAAACATTAGGCACAAGAATGAAATGAGAGAGAAACAAAAGGACTAATGACTATAAAGAAAGAAGTGAATTTATCATTATTTTCAGATGACTTCATATTCTACATAAATAATCCCAAAGACTTTAACAAGAGACTTACAGGTTTAAATACCAAATTCAATAGCATTGCAAGTTGCAAAGGCAGGACTCAAAACTTGATAGCGTTTCTACACACAACCAACAAACACATTGAGAGAATAATTAGGGAACTCATTCTTTTCACAATAACTCCCTGTAAAATGAAGCACTTAGGAATCAGTCTCAAAAAGGAAGTAAAAGATTTATGCATTGAAAAATATAATATTCTAAAAAAAAGCAAATGAAGACGATTTCAGAAGATAGAAAGATATTCCTTGCTCCTGGATAGGAAGAAACAACATTTTGTAAATTGCCATAAACCCAAAATTGTTAAACAGACTCAATGCAATTATGATTAAAATACCATTATTATAACCCACAGATCTAGAGAAATAATAGTTACGATTCATCTGGAAATAGAAGAGACCTAAAATAACAGAAGCAGTCCTGAGTAACAAACAAAAGGCAGGAGGCATCTTAATCCCTGACCCAAAATTACACAGCAAAGCAAGTATGATAAAATCAGCATGAGTCTGGCAAAAAAAAAAATACACTTGAGGATAATTGGAACAGGTAGGAAAACTGCAGGCACAGCTACCAACACACTCAGCCAACTTATCTTTGACAAAGGAGCCAGACATGTGCACTGGAAGAAAGATAGGTTCTTTTTTATTTTATTTTATTATTTATTTGTTTGTTTGTTTGTTTGTTTATTTTTCATCCATTTCATCCAAGATCCCTTTTCGCTTCTTCTGTTCCCATTTAACACCTCTCTTTCTTTGGCCCTGTATTGCTCAGTATTTTAGTTAGAGTAACAGATATATAAGGAACAGATAATAATACAAGATAAACAATGTATAAGGAAGTATAAGATTGGCTTAGAACAGTCAGTGGCAGAGTCAGATGAAGAAGTGTGCAGAGGGCATCTGCACATCCAAGACTGAAGAACTGAATGCAAAGTCTGGAGCTCCATGCAAGTGTATCCACCAGCTGAAGAGTCTGTGATGGACGCTGAAGAGTTTGTAACAGAAGGTGAAAGATCCAAGCTGGAAGCTGAAGAGTCTGCACTGCAAGCCAGGTGATGAAGTCCGAGCTAAGTGAGAAGATGGAAGTTCGTCTGACAAAGTGGAACATTGACTCCTTCCTCAGCCCCTTTATTTTTTAAATAATTTTATTGAGAAACACATAGCAATGAGATTTAAAGTTTAGCATATCAATACTTGATGGAAAATACCTGTTCTATGTTATGTCTAAGATGTTTGATATTCAGAGAGTGAGCTTAAGCTCAACTACCTATGTTGTAGGGTAATAATAATAATAAGCTTCTCTTCTGGATGGTTAACAACTTAAGTTTCCAGACCAAAAATTGGAGAAAAAGAAGGGCTGCAGGGACAGCCAACATTTTTGCCCTAGTCGCTCAAGGTCAATGAAGACTCAGGACATAGGAGACAATATGTAACTCAGTGGTGTTCCAAATTTTCAGATAGGCTCTTTAACAACGGTTCTGGAAAAACTGTCATTGCTAAATCTTTGAATCAACCTGACTGCCCATCAACTGAGGAATGGATAAAAAAGATAATGTATTTTTACACAATGAAGTATTATCTATAAAAAAATACAAATTGGAGACTTTTATAGTTCAGTGGTTACAACTGCAGTCTGTACTGCTCAGTGAAATAATTCAGAGCCACATGGGTAACATCATAGTGTCTCACTAGTGTGAGAGCCTGAAAAAGTAACTAAATCTGAAAAGCACAATAGATACTGTGAAAAAGAATTTGTTCTAATGGGGAGGAAAAGCTCAGATGAGGAAAAGGACAAAGGAAAGAAGGGAAAGATATATATATATATATATATATATATATATATATATATATATATATATATATAGCATATCAATACTTGATGGAAAATCAAGTATTTGACACTGTGTGTAATTTTAGTGTTGATTTCTGCTAGTCTATTGAAAGGAGAGGTTAATAATTAAATATTTTTCTTCTTTCTAATATCTTTTTGTTGTCATTGTTGTTCTTGTTTGTATTTCAGGACTGGGTCTACAGGGTCTCCCTACATAGATGGACTTGTGGTCAGCCTCCCAAGCGCTGGGATTACAGGTGTACACCACCAGGCCCCGTCTCAATCGCCGTCTCAGCGCACTGTGGGAGCAGGTCCAGCATGGTATGCAGGGATAGAAACCCAGTTGCTGTTTCTGCCTAGGTGAGTGCTTTAATCTGCTGAGCTATTTGGCCCTCCTTTCTTTTTAATTTCTTACAACTTTCTTGTTATCGTTTTGCAGGTCTGTATATGATAACTTAAACACCTAATTTCTGTGTGCATTGTATATTTTTGAAGGAGTGTGTTAAATAAGTGAGAGTTGTAATATTTGAAATCAGTGAAAAAATGAAGCTAAATATTAGAGGTATGAAATTAGAGAACATACTTAAGAACACCAGTAGCATACTAGAGGCTTAGAAAGCTGGAAAGCCTACAATTCTTAGTTCAGATGTCCTTTTCTAAGCTCAGTTTTCCTCTAAATCAGTTCAGTCTTTCTCTGAGATTTGCAAACATAGGATCAGAAAATCCTACTGAGCCTATTTATTAACTATATTTTTCAAGATCCTCTGTAATGTTAGATCTAAAACATGGATGTAAACTTACTTCTCAGATAAGGCACATCATTTAATATAATAGGTAAAAAGCAGAGGAGCAAAAATACTATGCAGATACTTTTAAAATTAGACTAAATATTATAATTAAAATGCAATAAATATTAATATAAATGATTAAATATCTTTAAGTCTGAAACTATTGTTTTTCAAATATAAAACAATGGAAGCATGTATGTTTCTATGCCAATGAAAATATTGACATAATCCATGAGAGCTTTGCCCCATCCACATGTGCATATACAGCTGATCTATTAAACACTGGTGCACATTTTAATTAAATCAGATTGAACTGATATGGAAAGTGTGCCATTTACTTATAAATTTTATGCTCAACTTTTTAAGCATCTTACATCTATTTTTACTTCACAAACTTTTCAGAATTCACATCATTTCGCTTCCATTTCATGTGTAGTTTATGCTCAGTTCTAATTCTTAACGATGAAGTACTTCAGTTTAAGTTTTACACTTTCTCTCTTCTTTCCACATTTTAGCTTTGAAAATGTTCTAATCCAATCAACAGCTCCTGCCAGATCCATCCTTCCTGGGCCACGATAGATGTGTTCAATCCTTGCCAAGGCTTCCAGACCGAATTCAGTCCTGCAACACCATCTACCTAGCCAATTCTTCATTTTTCCACTTTCAATGTCACACTTTCAATAGGAAAATGAGATAAAAACACCATCTGTGTCTCTAAAAATAAATTCAATTTACTAGATAAAACTGCGGTTTTATTTTAGCAGTATCACTCATTCCTGCAGCATAAGAAGGGGGATTGGGGTTGATAGGTTTGATAAATCTTGGCATGCTCTCAGTCATTTCTTAGTACAACAGTTTGGAAAGGAAGACATTTGTAGATTAGCTTTATGAGGTTTTCATTGCTTAAAATTTCACAAATTCTGAAAAAAAAAAATAGCACCTAATTTTGTTTCTTGGGAAGACCAAGACTTGAAATCAGGCACTTGTATTGCCAGGCAGTCACGGTACCCAGCAAGTGCCTAATTTTGTGATGAGTTTTAGAGATGATATCTTGACTTACAAGAAAATACTGGTTTCTTTTGGTGTTTTTTTTTGTTTTGTTTTGTTTTCTATTATTCATGCTTTCTCTGCTGTATTTATCCTTTAGGTTTATTAATCATTAAATAGGCCATTTGCTTCTGTCCTGACATGGTGTTGTCAATCCCTTTGTCAAAGATAAGGAAATTTTTAATAACTGCTTTGACCTCAGCACTTGATAGTATTACTTGGAGATTATCATCCTGTGATACTTAAATGCATATTAGCAACCCAATGTAGTGTATTATTCCATTACTGTTAGTTGAAAAGAACCACATGGATTTGGGTTTTGTGACCTTAAATTCATTTCTAGCAATGGAGGTCAAAAAGTTTGATAGTTTCTCTCAATCCTAGTAATGTTATAGCTGGCAAACATTGTGTGTGTGTGTGTGTGTGTGTGTGTTTGTGTGTGTGTTTACTCAAATTTTCTTTAAGATTTAAAATAAAGTATGAAATTATATTTTTGTAATAATTATTTGAAAAACTCTACCTGATGGACTTATTTTTCTTTATCCAATTTTTAAAAAAAGAAATAAGAATGTAGCACATCTATGATTATTTTACAGACTTAATATTTTGGACTGCAGTTTGTCTAGAGTGGGAACTACTCTGAAATAGTTGTAATCAGCTCTTTTGAATATTTTAAAGAAAAATACTCAATATTGTATAACAAATATGTAAAATATAATTTATGACAAAATGATATATATCTTAAATGTATTCACAGAAACAATATAATCCACTAAAATTAGAAACAATTGCATAATAGGCAATATTATAACGTTTTTACGACAGAATTTGAAAACTTTTCATAGAAAAACTGTTATTTATAATTTCTACGCATAATGTAGTCATTTGATTAAGAATCTGGGTAAAGCATCATTATTATCATAATTACATGGTAAGAAGAAAAACAAAGATCCCCTTCTGTTTTGATGCAAATGTGCCTCGTTAGATTCAATTGATCACTAGGAGAAAGTTTACTTCTATGCTAAATTATAGAAGGGCCAGATAGATACCTCAGCTGCTTGAGCACCTGCCTGGCAAGCACAAGGTCCCGAGTTCCATCACCAGTACTGAGAAAAAGAAAGAAAGAAAGAAAGAAAGAAAGAAAGAAAGAAAGAAAGAAAGAAAGAAAGAAAGAAAGAAAGAAAGAAAAGCAAAAACTTAAATGAAAAATGAATGTAGGAGTTTTATATAACAGAGTATTAAAGAAGCCATAAAGAAGGATTAGCTGGAGACATTTTTAGTAACAAATGCAACTTGAAACCACACTCATTAGTGAAATAAATCCAAGTCATACACACCGACATTATATTGCCTGCCTCATATGAAAAATTTGAAGGGTAAATAAGGTCTAAAATGTACAATAGATACTATAAAATGCAAAGAAATTGTTAAGAAGGAAAAAAAAAAAAAAAACCAAGGATGCTAGAAAAGGGAAAGGAAAGAAGAGAACAAACTTCAGGTTAGCCATGTGATTTGTGTATCTTGGTTTATAGGAAATGAAGTCTGATGTTCATATCAATTGGAGAATTTTTATGCTCATATATTGTAAACTCAGCAACTATTTTAAAAATAATATTCAATTTCTTAACTGTTGCTGTTCTCCTATCATCTTTTTATGCAATCTTATTTTACCTTTTCCCATAAAATCAAAAAGAAATAAAAAAAATCTAGCAAATGATTTCCCAAAAGCAGACAAAAGCGATATATTTGGTGATGCCACAATTTGTTTTGCTCTTTTTATATCCAGTTTTCTCCTACATACATGAGATTCAATCACTCAGAATATTTTTACCATTTAGGTAATATATTACACAACATACTCTTCCAAAAGAAAACTCATTAATCATAGTATTGGTTTAATATTGCTGAAGAACCTCAAAAAATTTTGGAATGTCATTTTTTAGTTGTGAAACATCTACTTTCTAAGAACTGTTATAATTTCAGTTAGAAAGTATAAATATGAAGAGAAAATTGTTCTAATTTGAAGTGATAATTAACACAAATATTAAAACAATGGTCATCCACTAGGAAAATAATTATTGAATTTTTGATATAATTCAGGTATAAAAAATAAGTAAACAGCTACATTCTTAATTTACTGATAAGAGACATCTGCTATAATAATGTCTGTAAGTATAATATCATGTATGCACCTTGTACAATACCAAAACAGCATATTAATTTATCGAATCTGTCTTGTTAAGGTGTCTTAAAACCATCTGATTCATATTTTTACTTCAATAAAATAAAAAAAAATAAAACAATACAGTATAAAATCTTTTTTTCTAAATTAAGCTACCAAGTTAAACATCACATGACTTTTTTAAATTGGAAAAGTTTGAAATGCAAATAAGAAAATTAAAATTGTGAATGGGAAGAGGACGAAGAGATGGAGAAGAGAGTGGAAGGAAAAGAAGCATAAATAGAACAAAATTATTAAATAATAAGGTAATTCTTATGTGCAGCAAATGCATCCTAATAAAAATACTTTTTATATGGGCCAGCCAGAAAACTCAGTGGACTAAAACACCTGCTTAGGCAGAGCGCAGCAGCTAGGGGTCAATCCCCTGAGTGTGGTGGAGCTCCAAAATGGATTGAGATTGGGTGTGGTTGAGTGTGCTTATAATCCCAGCATCATAGAAAAAAAACAAACAAAAAAACAAAAATTATTTTCTCACGGTATTAGTAAACTGTACAATTTGGGAAAAGCTGGTGATTAGTATAAAATAGCTTTTCTTTTTTGTTAACATCATCATTGAAATGTAGAAGTGTTTGGGCCTTCAAAAATTATTGTTCAGTAAACTTGTGTTCACAGGTAATGACATCAATTTGGAAGAACTTTAAAAAGTTCGATATTTCATTAAAATATATTGGAAAGTCCAAATTCTAATGAATGATGCACGTCTGTTTCTTTTATTTTTATGCTCTGCAGACTCATTTGTTTGCTGAAAATAAAGATTGTAGAGACACTAACTATATGTGACAAAAACAAAAACAATGAGTCTATTAGCTGAAAGCTCTGAATTATCACAGAAATTTTTCTAATAATTTTTCACTTGTTTATTGGTGTCTTTTTTTAAACAGGGACTCACTAGGCATTTCAGGCTAACTTTAAGCTCATTCTGTATTCCAGGCTGGTCTCAAACTCACAGAAATCCTCCTGCTTCAGCCTCCTGATTAGGGCAATGGGACACCATGCTCTGATCTTTTTTAGTTTGTATCCAAACCATCAGGAAGGACATTAAAAATCCATAAAAATATTTACTGAATAAATTTATATTAGGTACATGAATGGAATTTTTTTTTCAATACCAAGGATTGAACTCAGGACCCTGTTCTTGTCAAGCAAGCGCTTATTCTACTGAGCTATATCCCTTGGCCCCGTGAATGGAATTTAATTTAAAAATTATTTTGAAACATTTAATTTGGGAAATTATTTAAAGTATCTTAAATAGTAACAAGAACATTAAATTTTTCTTCTTTGCACAAAATTGTACTAAAATTTCTGTTGAATTTGGAAAACTAAAATCTCAATGAAAATATTTATTAAATAATTTAATGTATGCAATATTTATTAAATATTTCAACATATTTATGTACTTCAAAAACATAATTAAATTAATTAGTATAATGAGTATAATTTGCTCTGCACTACCTTAACGTTAATGGGGATGCACAATGATCAATTAAAAGAAATATGTTGCTGCAGCAAAGAATTATCTGAGGATTTCATAATTTCAAGTTAGCCACAAAAGAAAACAAAAATGTAAAACAATTGTAAAACAAAAATGAATCTGTACAAAAATTGTCTTTGCAAAGCTATCAATAACAAAATGCTAGAGATGAGGAGATAGCTGAGAAGAGTAAGTGCAATGTCCTGAATTCAATTACCAGTACCTCAAAAAAAAAGTTGTGGAGAAAGATGAAGTGCCAGGGAGATGGCTCAGTAGAATAAGTAGTTCCCTGGCAGGTGTAAGGGTCTGAGTTCAATCCCCGGTTCCACCAAAAAACAAAGAAAAAAAAATAGGAAAGATAAATGAAATCCCATTCAAGCCAGCTATCCCCCTACTGGGAATTTTCCCGGAGGAACTGAAAATATCATATCATAGTGATACAGGTGTACCTATGTTTATTGCAGCACAATTTGTGATAGCAAAATCTTGGAAATAACCAAGATGCTCATTACATGAAGAATAGCTGAAAAAGATGTGGTACTTATATACAATGGAATATTGGTCAGCTATAAGGAATGATAAACTTGAAGCATTTATATTGAAATGGATGCCACTTGAACATATAAGTGAAATAAGCCAGACACACATGTGCAAATATCGTATAGTCTCCCTAGTATAAGAAATAAAAAGAAGAAATACAAATAGAAAGTTATAACAGCAACTATAAATAATTTAGTCCGATAGGGTAAACTGAACTGCATATGTTGTAGGGTACTAATCAGCTTCTCTTCTGGACAATAAACAACCTAAGTTCACAGATGAAAAATTGGAGAAATGGAATGGCTGCAAGATCACCCAGCATTTTTCACCATACCTTTTCAAGGTAGTGAAGACTCAGGACATAGGAAAACCTATTCTGTAACATCATGGAACTCAGTTGTGTCCCAAATTTTCTGATCAAGATTATGGAGCCACAAAAGAAGGTGATTGATGATCTATAGTGTGCCTAAGCAGAGTCACATGGAGAGAAAACTTTCTCTCAGACTTTCACAGACAGCAACTTGGTCAAGCAATGGCCGTGACTCATCCACATGGCTGACAGAGACAAAGGATCTACAGAGTGTGGTACGCTGGTACAAGATGAACCAGGAGGGGAGCTGACTGACCTCATCAGATACAAAAGTTATACTTTTTGTTATACAGGTCTTGCTTCATCTCTGTCTTAACCATCCAGCAGAAAAGTATAAAAATGAGGTATATAAAATAAGGCCGTAATAATAAGCTGAGGTGTAAATGGGTCTAGTCAACAACTTCTTCAGATAACCCACTATTATTATGAACTTCTGTACTGTATTTGATTGTTTCATTGAGTTCAGGCACCTATAATAATTGAATAACAACAGAATGCCCATCTTTGACAAGACTAAACAGAAGAAAGGGGATATAAAGGAAGAACCATTCTGTGTTTGTATAAATGGTACAGTTAGGATAAATATTCAATACTTCTGTATAATTCTATGAGAAGCAAGATTTGCACTAATAGTGTTTGGACAGGATATTCTGTCAGTTTCTTGTACTATGGACAACCACTAGAAAGATAACAAGGTAGCCGGGCATGGTGGCGCATGCCTGTAATCCCAGCACTTGGGAGGCTGAGGCAGGAGGATTGTTGTGAGTTCGAGACCAGCCTGAGCTACAAAGTGAGCTTAAGGCCAGACTGAACTGCATAGTGAGACCCTGTCTCAAAAAGACAAAAAAAAAAAAAAAAAAAAAGAAAGATAACAAGGCAGAAAGTATTAATTATTGAAACTACTATAATTCAGCTTTAAAAAATAAGCCGGAAAATAAGAAAATTATACAGCTACATTGTCTTAATTCAGTGATTAGAGACATCTGCTCTAATGGTGTTTGTAAGAAGAACATCAAGAATGTGCCTTGTACAAGAAAAAACCACTACATAAACATAATTATTGAATCTGTCCTGCTAATATGATTTGTAATTGTCTCATTGCTACTTGTTTTTCAATAAAATAAAAAGATGAATGAAAAACTAAAATAACTTAAAGGAATAATAATTGTTTTTGTAATGTCTTAACATTTAAAAGTTACTATAAATTTAGTTTTAAAATTAAATTTGACTGTGCCAGCCCGCCCCAAGGACAGGCTGAGCCAGTATTTGACACACACCTGTAATCTCAGCACTTGGGAGGCTGTAAACAGGATAATCTCTAGGAGTCCAATCTTGTAGTGAGACCTGGAACACATTGCAGACTCTTCTCTAAAATAAATAAATAAAGTAAAATAAAAAATAAAATTTGATTTGATTTAGGATGCTGTGTATCCTGGAAAAATATATATCAGATAATTCAAATCTCAAATTTTTGTGTTGATCCATAAATGTATATCAGAAAAGATAATTTCCCAGCTAAATATCAATAAATAAGTGTTTTGAATGTGTATAACTTATGTCCTTTCACTGCTCCACTTCACTCTCAAAAGTGCCTTTATTAAAGATGACAACTTATAAGGCCACATCATGTATAAAGGTTTTTGAAAGATGTGTTTGGTCTGCTTGTGAAGAGGAGGAAAAGAGTGAATAGTGGTCAAAATTAAGTATAATTACTGAAAGCAATCTAATCAGAAGATTGGATGGTTTTCTTTGTAGTAGTCAAAAGCAACTGACTATAAGTGTTTCGTTGAGTTTTAATGTGCAGGAGAGTAGAACTGAAACACTAACATGTTGTCACCTCTAAGAAGAGAGTCTTCAAGCAAAAGAGAGGTAGCAAAAAAAAAGCTGCCCTTTCTGATTAACAAAATTTGAGACCATGAATGAGTGAATTGGAGGCTACTTATCTTAATCCAAAGTTGTGCTGTTAGGCATGTAGAATAACTGTACAGGGTCTGGAGATCTGTGGTATGGTACGTGTCTTTGATGGCAGACTTTTCTCAGGAGATTGCTACCTCAAATCAGCAGTGAAGAACCAATGTCAGTAGCCACCAGCTCCCAGCCTAGAAAGGGTCTCTTCATTCTTTCTGTCACCAGCTACATCTGTCATAGACAAAGCACAAAGGATGTGAGCACATTCTTTATTGGGATCTATTTAGAGGAGTAAAGGTTTAGTGGCTTCACTTTCTTTTTCATTCTTGGATTCAGGTGCGTATCCTCAGTTTCTTTATAGATCAGCCCGGTGTCAGGCTTGTTCAATCCAATTGGTTTAGGAGTGGCTCACTTAAGATGAGTTGTAAATGTCCTCTCTCCCCTCTTCCATTTTTACTGTTTTCATGAGTTTAAATCTGTAAAATTCTTTCTGGCTTTAATAAGGAAAAAGAGAGAGAGAGAGAGAGAGAGAGAGAGAGAGAGAGAGAGAGAGAGAGAGAGAGAAGAAAGAAAGAAAGAAAGAAAGAAAGAAAGAAAGAAAGAAAGAAAGAAAGAAAGAAAGAAAGAATGGAAATAAAGCAAATAATGCATAAGCCTTGTCTAAATGAGCCCTGAGGCTACATACAACACAGGCAGAGGTGAATTCCTTTATGACTAACGCTACCGCAGCTGTGCAGCCTCTGAGCCACCACTAAGACAAATAATTACACACAGAGTTAGAGAACTTAACAGCCCACAACACACACATCTAGTTATCTTTGAATGCCTAAGCTCCTAGAGCCTGGGCTAACACATTTACTACATACAATGGATACTATTACTTGGTCATTCTTTGATGATTTGTGCTATGCTGGGAGAAGAAACACTTTGTTAGAGAACATGTTTTCTGTCCTTCTGCTGTTACCAAAGGTATGGCAAATTGTGACCACAAAACCCTAGCAAATAGTAAGCGATGCAAATCATGCAGGGAATGTTCTCTGACCACATGGTCAGAGTTCAGTAAACAATGAATATTTGAGAACTAAGCATTGTGTATCCTGCTAACTAATGAAGTGAGGCTCTGAGCAGCTCTCTGAGTTACTCTCTCTTTGTTGAGATGCCATAAACGACACCGCAATGATAAGGTCGAAAGATTTGCCTTGGAGACCACTGTAGAGGACTCAGTTAAGTGGTCCAAGGCACAGCAGAGGACAAAGAAGAAAGACATCAAAGTGCAGCACAGAGTGCAGAGAGAGATCAGGGGCGAGGGAGTGAGACACACCTGGACCACAGCCACTGCTCACCTACTCCGACCAGGCTGTACCTCCCAGCATCGCACTGAGAGCAGCCCAGTGACTACTATTCTGCCCCCCTGACTCAAGCCCCTTCTCAAAATTACCTTTGAGCCTGAGAGGCTTTGGGGAGACAACCAGTTACAAAGCATCATGGGGGATATTGTTTAAGCTAGGATATGAAATGTGGGAAAGCATTTTCCACTGGTAGATCTGATAGAGAAACTTTCTATATTGAGGGCACAATTCTAGGAAATAGTCTCTGCAAGTGTAGTACTCAAAAAATGTGAGCGGATTTATTTGCCTTTGTTTAGCTACCTGAAACCACTATAAATTACTTTCTTTTTTGGATTTTGTAATTGCTACCCTGCTATTCTCCGTATTGTCATAAATTAATAAAAGAACTTTACCTTTCTTTTTTGTACCTTATGTTCTTATCAACATAGCATAGCATGATTTCCTGACCTAGAATTACATGAAAAACTGATTTTGCCAAGAATTCTTGAATAGTATTATGACTCAGTACATCAGATATGTCCTTATTTTCTTCCAATCTATGTAAATGTAAAGTGAAGAGTCCCATCACCTAATAAATGCAATACAGTAGTTTAGAAATATCTTCTTAGCACTTATTCCATTGTTGTGATTTTCTACCAAAATTCATTAATTCAATGATTCATGTACAATCAACTCATAACAAATCTTACCAAATACCCATCTCTCAACAAATATTATAGTTTTGTAATTTTGTCTGATTGGTATAAGGCACCTTTGACCACATTTTTTCCAGTCTTTAATGATATTGTCATTTTTATTTCACATTATCATTTAATTACCTGTCCTATTAGTTCTAGCTCTAGTGTATTTACAAAACAATTTTTTTATGGTAACAGGGATTGAAATCACAACCTTATGCTTGCCAGGCAGAACTACTCCCCAGCTGAAAAATAAATAATCTATCATTTTTCCTCACTATTTCTTTTCTAGTAATCAACTGGTTTCCTGAGCAGCAGTGAATCAACTTGTCCCCAAATAAATCATTCTTTCATATTCATTATATATGCCTCACTCTTTCTTTTCTATTTTTTAAAATATACTTAATATGGGGTCTATATTATCTCACAATGTAGATCAGCCTCTTGGTGATTTTCCTGTTTCCAGCCTTCCAAGCCCTGGGGTTACAGGCTGCACCACCACATCCAGTCTCAATGGCCATCTCAGTGGACCCTGGGGCTAGGGGCCAGCATGGCCCATTGAGGATTGAACCCCGGCTGCTATGCTCTGCCTAAGAAGATGCATTAATCCAATGAAATATCTGGCCAACCCTTCTTTTATATTTTTGAGGAATTTTTATTTGATAAATCTGAAAAGAATGCACATATGAATATTAAGACACAAGAAACCATTAGTTCAACACTAATAAAATCTGTAAGAATTAGGATTGGGAGAATGTGAAAAATTACCTCAACAAAGAAAGAAAAACAGAACTGGAAACTGCACCAAAAACAAGCTGATAAAGTCCCTATTAACACTGTGTCATTTTAGGTCTTTTCAATTTGCGCTTTTTTTTTTTTTTTTTTTTTTTTTTTTTTTTGAACTGGGGACTGAATTCAGGCCCTTGTGCTTGCCAGGGAAGCACTTATTCCACTGTGCCATCTCCCTGGCCCTTTTTTTTCAATTTAAATACTGTCATTCTGAACCACAAAATGAAATTATTCACAATTGTTTTAGAAGCTCCTTAGGAACAGAATCATTCACAGCTCTGCTCTGGGCAGTGACTTGGGCTCTTAGAACATCATTTATTTTGCTCCTTCTGTCTCTCCTTTACTCTCCTTTTTCAGCCCAGCCATCTCTTGTCCATCTCTCTACTCATCTTTTCCACTGGATATCTCACATGTGCTCCCAACTCCTTCTCTTTTCCAGCAGTTCCCAACTGAAATAAGCCCTAGCTTAGGTCAAGAATGACAGAGATGCCACATTTTCCTCTCGAGGCTCTTTACTGCCCACACACCACGGAGAAGGTTGTCTGATTACAGGAAACTTACTCCAGCCAGTGCACAGGCCTCGCAGGTGGGACACACCAGCCACCCACACAGAACTCCCTCCAACCAGTTGCATTATTTTTATTAAACTAGTGAGCCTCAATCAGTTACTATCGCGTACTTTATGGGAAAAACAGAAATAAGGGGGTTCTCCTAGCTGCTCCTACTCTTTAAAAAATTATAGATTTCCTCTGTTCTTTAGAAGACCATACTGGGCCAGAGAGATAGTTCAGCAGCTTACACCTGCCTAGCAAGCACAAGGTCCTGAGTTTGACCCCAGGTATTAGAAAAAATAGTGCAGAGTGAATTATTATTATCCAGATGCCCAAACTGATGGCTATTGTCACCATTGTTCTCTTTGGATTTAGGTGCACAATTGTCTTCTTAAATCACTTTCAGTTCCTCACAAGAGCTAGAAGCTCTCATCTGAAGATGCTCTTTGTGACAATAAAACCTGGCTTTCTATGCTTCCCAAGTGACCAGTGCTTAAGCAGTACTTTTGCTCATTACTGCTCATTCTTGAAATGCATGCTAATGCTTCTTCTTGCCTGGGAACGTGATGGTCTACTGTGCCCCCCACGCTATGCTACCTGTCCCTTAGGTCTGTCACTTCACTGCCCTGAACATTTTTAATTAATATTTTGTCTTGGACAAAGTTATGGAGAGAGTCACACATTCTGACATAAGTTCTCAGCGTTACAAACAGAACAATGCTGGACCCCAAAGTAGGCACTCACTGAATAAAGCAGTAGGTTAATAAATGATGAGAAACTGATCATACTCAGTACAGTAGATAAAGCACAGATAAGTATGTTATAAACATTCACTGAAGCATTTCTTGCTTTTTGAAATTTTCTTTAAAAATTGTTTGAAATATAAATAATTCTGGAATGAACACCCACTTACACACTCCAGACCTAGCAAATGTTAAACATTTTAGCGACTTGCTTCAAACTTAAGTAATATTATTACTATTTATTTCCATTCTTACTGCACTCAATTCTCTGCCTTTCCTCTGATTTGGCTATATCTTCAGTGGATGTGTTCCACTGATTATTGCCTTTGTGATGTACTCAATGTCCTTAGAGTATTAAAAAATACCACATAAATAAAACTTCTTTGTGTTTAAGCATAATTAAGTTAAATTTGTATTTTAAAATACTATCTTAAATTTGTCACATTTTTGAAAATTATGCCTATTGAGAATTTAGAAATAACATTCTTTCAACATAAAATTCTATAATTCTTCCTATTTGATCAATACATATTTAGGGGCACATTCCTTTCTCTCTTTTTCTGTATTTCAGGGAAGGGTTTACAGGGTGTTCAGGGTCTCACTACTAGATTGGACTCGCAATGATCTACCTTTTACAGTCTCTCAAGGGCTGGGATTACGGGAGCGCGCCACCATGCCCAGTCTCATTTGTTGTCTCAGGGCAGGGCTGGCACAGCAGGCCCGGGGATCAAATCCCCAGTCCCTACAGCTGATTTCAGGTGCTTTAATCTGCTAAGCTATTTGGCCAGCCCTAACAGGGATACATTCATGTAATTTCCAAAAATAATTTACCGAAAACATTAATCTTAATGATTGCATGTTTAAAGTCTTCTCTAATGAAAAATGAAGTTATTAGTTGCTAGCTAAAGATTTTTAACATTACATAAATTTCCATTGTATTCATATTTTTCATTTTGTCACCCAAATATTTCTTCTATTAATGGATATAGTTTAGCTATCTACTTCCACAAAAGTACTGTTAAAATGTTGAAACAATATTTTGAATATATTGATTTGAATTTATAATTCTATCTATAGCTTATTATAAGATTTGAGAATTTATCATTAAGTACAAAATATTCAGAACTGTGCTTTTGGATTATAACATTGGTCAATTATTTTAACTTATATCTTCCTTCTCAGCTTCTATTTTGTTTAGCAGAAATATTACACTAATTTTTTAGTTACTTATGTGTATTACTTTTCATAATGTTTCAAATTTACAGTGTTTAATGCTCTGTATTGACATGACTGTGTCCTTTAAAAATTAAACTGAATAAAGGATCATAAAGATGATTTTTCAGTCTGACACAACCGAGATGCATGTACTTGTGGAGCCTACCCCAGAGGTAACATTGCATCTATTTAAGTCCCAGTGATACCTAAGCTTTTGTTGACTTTTCAGCTCCGGGCTCCTATGCAATTTGCTTGGCGTGAGCCCGGCTCATCTACCATGCACAGCACAGTCCTGGGTGCGCACGCGCCTCCACGTGATGCTGTCCCTCTCCGTGGCAGGAGGAGGTCGGCCCCTTCTGGGTGCAAGGGCTTTTGTAGGGAATTCATTTTCACCTGCTCACTGGCACAATATTGGTGTAAGGATCTCGGTCTTCTGGAATGACTTTAACACTATCTGCACTGTTTGAATTTAATAACTGTTAAATACTTTCTATTTGAGTTTCTTCTTCATTTCTTGCTCCTGGAGATTTTTCTTTCTTACTTGTGAAATTGTATGTACACTGGAAAATATTCTGTAATGCTTTATGTGTTTTGTTTGTTTGAAGACCTGAAAGAGGTTTTGCAACTTACACACAGAGAAAAGGAGAAAATGAAATTCAGACCACCAGAAACTTATATGGCATTATTTTCATTATTCGACAAATGATAAATGATTTTCATAGTTTAAGCAACTTGCTCAAGTTGACATAATTAATAAGTGGTATATACAATATGGTGTTATTCTTCGAGTTTTAGTAATTACATATTACGTTTGTTTTACATTAATATTAATTTTAAATCATAAAGTAGCACATTATATTATAAATTATTTAAGTTTTAATGGCTTAGTTTGTATTTTTACTTTATCCATTCACCAAAATGATAAAATTTAAAACAGTACTATATATATATATATATATATATATATATATATATATATATATATGTATGTATGTATTTATATGTATATTTTTATATGTGCCTTTTGATACAATAATGTCTATAGATAGTACACATAGAAGCCATGATAATATGTAAATTAATGTTTTTTCACTATTTTAAATTTCATAAAGACTCAGAAAACCCTTTCTAAAAATGTATTCTTTTAAATCTTTTGCTTTCTTCCTTTATCCCAACTTCTTAAGATGGCAAAGATTACTCACTTTTCCCAATTTTCTATCAGGGTTAAGCACAACATAATTGAAGAGTTAAAAATAACTATTAAAGACTTAGCACATTAGTTCATGTGCATAACTCATGCAGCTGGGTCATTGCAGATGAAAACAAGAAACCTCTTATTAATGATAGATGGATGGCTCTAATTAAATGTGCTGAATCACTTTTTGTCCACTGACATATTACAAAAATACTGTATCTTTAATGATATCTATGTCATTCTCAATGTTTCAAAAACAGCTTGAGGCAAACACTTATGAGCAACTTTTGCACAAGCCAGGTGATTATTTGGGGAGCAAAAATGAAGGAAGAGGAATTTGGGTAGAAAGGAGAAAGACAATATGAAGGTACATGATGGAGACCAGTCACTGTTTGCTCTCAGTTGATGTTGCATATCTAATTTTGCCATCATCTGAAATCCTACACACATCCTGCCTCCCAGGAAAAAGTGCCTCACTGAAAGCATATCTCTCCCTATTGGTCTCCACCCACAGTGAAAGCTTGTCTTCAGAGGAAATCAATCCTTCTGCATTTGTAAGCTATACAAGTATTAGTAACAAGTGTTAAGAGGGGTAACCAGCATATCTCATATTGTTCTGTCCTCTGCACTTTCTGTAACACTGGAGACTTCTACATGTGAAGGTAAGATGGCTTATGTTCACTCTTGAAGATGCTTCTACAAATTGATCCAGAGTGTTTCCAACTGGAGTGTTTCCATTTAAAATGACTTAGAGAGTTGTTAAAGTGGTTTTAACAGTTGAAGAGAAAAATAGCATGCATCCTTTCTTTCTTCTAATGTCCACCATTTTTCCCAAATCTGAGCTGTACAAATTAATTTAAAACGGGGACTGTTTTTCTTCTTGGAGTGTCTGCAAACTTTTGGGCCAACAGAGTTGAATAACAACACTGCGGAAGCCGCTGGTTCCTGCTAGGCATTGAACAAAAAATGGGGGGGGGGGGCAGGTAGACTCCTTAGTGCATATCCCGAGACACATTCATGTTACCTTGCTTTTTTCAGTAGTGTGGTATGCATCAAAAGTCTAGTGTGTAGGTCATAAGTGGATATTTAAAATATCTTCCTGGCTTTAGAGTCAAGTCTCAGAGCCCAGAGCTTGCACCAGAAGAGTCCCTTCTTTGGTTCTCACATGTGCTACCAAATGTCAGCCATAGATTCTGTCCAGGTCTTCACTTGAAACATTTCACATATGCATGCTATTTGAGAAATGTTAGAAATGTGGGAGGTATAAATTAAAACAAGTAAAATAGTATTCAATAAAGAATACATTATCAAGTCATCTATTTATGTGGATACTTGAACTTAAACTTGCTAAGCAAACTGTTGGAAAATGTCACTCAAGTTGCAAAAAATAGGGCATTATACTTTTAATTCTTCCCACACTGACTTAGAATTCCCATAGATGAGTGTCAATCCAAAGGGACTATAGGCTCTGCCTTTCACATAAATTTGAAGAAAACTTTGCAACTGAAAAAGAAAAGATACTCATTAAAACAAGTGTAGGCTACTAGAAATTACAGAGTTCAAAGAATAATACTAAATCTATCTGTGTTTGCTTAACTGACTGGTCTGCATGCAAGGTAATAGCAAGATCTGTCACTGAATTGCTACTTTAACTGAATGTTTAACAGGACTTCATGCCATATTAGTCTGCCAAATGTTTAAGGTACACAGTAAGAATATTGAGTTCCATTATCACACACATTTGTCAGAAATCCATCTACAAGACATGTCTTTAGGCCAGAGACAATACAGCATGGAATGCTTGAGAATCAAGCACTTCTGATTCATTGTATGACATAAATGCTGCAAGCAGAGAAGGCAAATTTATATAAGAAAGAGCATGGATTCTGGTTTGGATGAATGATCCCACCTTTGGAAACTGTGTGTGACACTGTGCATATCAGGAGTTGGCTAGATGCACCCCCTTGAGGGCTAGGACAGTTTCAGTTTCCACTCTTGTCAGGTTGTATAATTTAGTGAGAATAGTCATGTCTGTCTTGGTAAAAGAGAACCTGTGCTATACAAGTCCACCATGCCTGCCACTTGGGATGCTTTACACTTTAATCCTTGTGTAAATTCTCAAGTAGCAAAGGACTGAGCTCACATACAGAAGGACTGTCACCCAGTACACTCATTTGCTGAAAACCGTTTCTGCAGTCCTTAATGTCTAGTGAAAATTAGCATGTGACTCAGATCCTAGAGTATAAATTCTCTACTAAGAAGAGTCCCATATTCATAGCTATATATGCTGTGTGTCTACCAGATGAACAATGTACATTTTCCTAGATTTTCCCTGTATTGAGACAAGGCCACCCTAAGCTGTCATGTTGCCCCAGCGAGTCTCCTCCAAGAATGCTAGCTTTACAGTTAAGCATCACCATGCTGGATACAATTTTTCTTCCATCTACTGATCTCAGACTATTTGTAATGTTAAGGAACACATGCAATTAAAGTTACTTATCCATTTGTTGAAAACTAAACTTCCAAATATACTTTTGATAGCTCTGCAACTGTTTTACATGGCTTTTCATTAGAATTCCTGATTATTGAAACTATAATGTGGTTATCCACTCATTTTCTGCTTTTGCTAATAGATGATATTGGGATATTTATGACTCAGGATCCACATTCTTCCATCTGTGCCAAATGATTGCAATGGATTTCTCCTCAGTCCAAAAATCAGAGCAAAGGCCGGGGAAATACCTCAGTAGAGTAAAATGCTTCCCTGGCAAGCACAGGGGCCTGAGTTCAATCCCCAGTATTGAAAAAAAAAAAAAAAAAAAAATCAGAGCACAGCAAATGCTTGACGGTAATCAAATGAAAGATGTCATTTTCTAGCACATTAAGCATATCATTTTATGCTGCTTTCTTCATGCATTTAGGTCTGATTCACATCATAGGGTTTCATGTTTTATAGATCATCATAGTATAAATCTATATGTTTTATTCATTTTTGTATTTTAATAAAACTTTAATATTCTAAGCAGAGTCACTCAGGGGCTCAGAATGAATTCCTCAGGACCAACAGATATAACTTTACATATTGTTAAAGTACATTTTAACAGCACAGATAGAATGAACAAAAGATAGAAGATAAATACACAAAAATATTAAAATAGAGAAGTCATTATTGTAGCAGTTCCGGAAACATGACCTACTTGATTTCCCTCTTGATTACTTCATGGCTCTCTGCAATTTTCAGTTTTGTCATATTTTAGCAGTCATATTTAAGCATTTTTCAGCTGATAGATCACAAATATTTTATCTAAATGTCATAAATTATGACTCGATTCTAGATTCATTTTTAATGAATCTTTACCTTTTTAGTTTTCTCAAAGTTAGTTCACCCTACATACGTGCCATTATTTTTAAACATCATACATGGTTTTTCCATGACATTATTAAAAAATGTTGTCTGTTCTCATTTTAAGTTCAGGAAAATATGTATATCTGGAATCAACACATCCCGATAGCTCAGCTGACTAAAGCACCCGCTTATGCCGGCACAGGGACAGGGGCTCAATCCCTGTCTTGCTGTGCCAGCCTTGTCCTCAGAGCACAATGATACTGGGTGTGATGGCACATGCCTGTAATCCAAGTGGTGCAGGAGAAGTTGCAAACAAGAGGATCACTAGGAGTCCAATCTGTGTAGTGAGACCCTGCAGGCCCTGTAGTAAATACACAAAAAAAGAAATCAATATATTTAATTGCTAAGTATTTTATTTAATTAATTATTGCTTCCTTAACATTTTGTCCAGCTCTAAAACATCCACATGCAATTCCTATTTATTTATTTATTTATTGTATTTTAGGGAAGGGTCTACAGGATGTTCAGAGTCTCTCTGCTAGATTGAACTCATAGTGATTTGCCTATTTACAGTCTCCCAAGAGGTAGGATTGCGGGCAAGTGCCACGCCCAGTCTAATTGCTGTCTCAGCACGCCCCAGGGGCCGGGTCAGTACAGCAGCCCCGGGATTGAACCCCTGGCAACTGAACCTTCTTACAGGCACTTTAATCCACTAAGCTATTTGGCCAGCCCTTTCTTTAACATTTTTGGATAAAAATTCACAAAGAATGGGGCCGGGAGATGGCTTAGTAGAATAAGCACTTGCCTGGTGACCTCAAGGGCCTGAGTTCAATCTCTAGTTCCAAAAACAATAAATAACAATAAAAAAAATAATTAACAAAGAATGAATTTAATAGACAAAGTAAAAACTGAAATTGTGCCACTTTGAGATTTTGAAAATTAAGTCATGAGTCTCTTCTCTTAAACTCATGTAATGAAATATAATTTAGTCATTAATTTGTTAAAATTTAATCAGAGAACAATTAACGCTCACATTGTATCTATTTCAGTAATGAAAAATATGGTATCATGATTTTTAGTTAATATTAACTTGAAATATAATTCAATTTAACTATAGGATGAATTGTATATATTGAAGAACACAACAACCTCCACCTAGCTTTTCAATAACTCCCCAGATTCCTACATGCACAGATATTAAAGTATAATTTCAACAATTTCCATTCATACATACCTTTTCAAAACTTTTATTGGGTATTTATTTATTTATTTATTTATTTTTTTGTCTTTTTGAGACAGGGTCTCACTGTGCAGTTCAGGCTGGCCTTAAGCTCACTTTGTAGCTCAGGCTGGTCTCGAACTCACAACAATCCTCCTGCCTCAGCCTCCCGAGTGCTGGGATTACAGGCCTGCGCCACCATGCCCGGCTTTATTGGGTATTTAAAGACAAGGTTGTCATCATTCTCGTGAAGAAATACACAGTAAATCGATATTTAAATAAGCTTACCTACTTAATTTTATTAATTTAGCTTTACTGAAGAATTGTTCAGCTTTGAGTCTTTTGTTGAAAAATAATGAATAGTTACTTCTGATCTAATGAAAGAGATTTCTGGGAGGCTTATTGGTGATCTTAGTTGTCAAAACCTGCTTGAGCAAACTCAGTCAGGTGCAGTGTTCTGCAGTTCGATTCCCAACACTACATGCTGCACCAGATCCACTCTTAAGGCAGACAGAGCCAGCAAAAAAAAAAAAAAAAAAAAAATCTCAGAGGTTCATTGTCCTGTGTGCCCTCCATGTCAGCCCCATCCTGGAGGCTCAGACAGAACAATTGAGACTGGGGCACGGTATCTTAGACCTGTAATCTGCAGCGCTTGGAAAGTTGAAAACAGGGGCATCACTGTGAATCCAGTCTGTATAGTGAGACCCTGAACACACTGTAGACCCTGTCCTAAATTCATAAGAACAAAGAACGAAAGAAAGAAAGAAAGAAAGAAAGAAAGAAAGAAAGAAAGAAAGAAAGAAAGAAAGAAAGGTAGAAAGAAAAGAGATTTCTTTTCCTTTTGTAATTTACCCTTGTGAATAGCTAACCCAACCTTAGGTGTCATAAGATTTGACTGAACATTAAAGAATGAGTTTCACACCCTAGAGGACCACTTGATTTGCTGATTTTTCATCTTCTTTCCAAGATTCTCCATACTAAGTCAAGATTTTCTTTTTATTTTTTAATTAATTTTATTGAGAATGATTTAGCAATGAGACAGTTTCAAAGCAGTTTAGTGGGACAGTTACAATAATGCATACATTGCATATGTCTTCATAGTGCTTATTTATGGTACAAGATGTGGACATATCTTCTCTAAACACTATTAGTACAAATATTTCTTCTCATTGAACTGAGAGAAAGCAACTGTATATTCATTTTTTTATTTTAAGGAAGGGTCAGAATCCCTCCCTTAAGGTTGCTCAGAATCTCACTACTAGATCGAACTCATAGTGATCTGCCTGTTTATAGCCTCCCCAAGAGCTATTACAGGCACACGCCACCATGCAAAGTCTCAGTAACTGTATATTCAGAAAGATAGTGATAAGTTCAATTGCCTATATTATAGGGTAATTATATCATTACACTTCTCTTTTGGAGGGTTAACCAGTTAAGTTTTCAGAAAAAAATTAGAGAAAAAGAAGGGCTACAAGTGTAGCCAACATTTTAACCTTAGCCCTTCAAGGTCAGTGAGGACTCAGGACATAAGAGCACCTGTATTGTAACATCCCAGAACTCAGTGATGTCCCAAATTTTCTGTTTAAGGAGATTATGGGGCAACAGAGGAAAGTGATCATTGATGTAGAGTGTGCCTAAGGAGAGTCATATGGAGAGAAAACATTCTCTCTGGCTTTCACAGAGAGAAAATTGGTCAAGCAATGGTCATGATTCATCCACATGGCTGACACTGACAAATGATCTACAAAGTTCTCTAGAGGGTTTCAGGGTAAATCCTTAGGGGATTTTACTGACCTTGTTTGATACAAAAGTTAAATTTTTTGTTATATAGGTTTTTCTTTATCTTCGTTTTAACTATCCAGCAGAAAAGTATAAACATGTAATACAAAAAATAAAGCCATTTAATATGCTGAGCTGTAAAAGGCTCAAATCAACAACTTCTGACATTACCATTCCTACAGATAGCCCACTACTATTTTGGACTACTAGACTATATTGGATTATTTTGCTGAATTCATGCACCTACAATATTTGAGTAGCAATGGAATACTCATCTCTGACAAAATTAAATGAAAAAGGCATAAAAATGAAGGACCATTGTGTAGTGAAAAAGATAAACACACACATATATATATATATATATATATATATATATATATATATATATATATGTTTGTATTTTTTCACTACACAGTGGTCTTTTTTTTTATATGTATGTATGTATATATATATATATATATATATATATATATATATATGTGTATACAAAATAGTTAGGGTAGATATACGGCTCCCTTCTCTTAGTTCAATGAGAATAAAGACTTGTACTAATAGTGTTTAGATAAGATTTTCAAAATAATTATAACATCTACTATTAATTTCCATAAACACTTAGGCACTGATGATATCCTTCGGTTATTTTACACCGATTGTGAATGCATTAGATATTTATTCTTCTTTTCTTCTGTGTCTAATGTGAGTCCAAAAACTTTCACTGTCATGCTTCACAGACAGCAGGTTACGGTGGTAGGAAAAGGAGAAGCCAAGATCTGTAGGAAGGTGCATTGAACAAGTGCCTAATTATTACAGTGCCTCATACTCATTTCATCTTAGTAATGCAATAGCCATTGAGAGATGAAAATTACCTGAATTTGAATGGAGATACTGCTGTGCAGGGTAGCGAGATCAAAAGTGTCCCTCAGTCAAATCTGACACATAAAGTCTAGGCAGTTTCTCTTAAAAAAAAAAATTTATTAAAAATTTTCACAGTTAATAGAGGGATCATGGCCTTCAAAAAAATCACAATTTTTCTAATAGCTATACATATTTGTGTGCCTACTGCAAATGTTAAGTTTTGTCTGATATAGTAGCTCCTATCTATGTATTTTTAAGTACTTGTCCATAAAGTAAAGAAAGGCTTGGAGACTCTATTTCCTGCCCTATCTCCAGCCAGGAGACTCACATGAATTGGGTAACGGTGGCAATACATCCCATCACTCCTGACTCCTCAACTTCTAAGTTATTATCTGAAAATTAAGAGAAAATTATTTTCTTACTAATTATACATTTAGTAGCTATGGGCTTTATTTTTTGATTAAGAAATGTAGACTCATGACAACATAAAAAATAACTGGAAAAATGTTCTTTATTCCTGGCACAGTATTACTTTGGAAAAAAATGAATGGTTTCTGATTAACATTGTGCAACATTTATTGTGCGTTATTGAAAAGTAAAGAAGTAAGACAGATTTATATAAATCATGTATGAAAATTAATCCCAGTATTTATACATTTATTTTTGTTTTGCTTAAGGATAAGAATGAAAAATTATTTGGGAGTATTTCTTAGTAAAACAGGTAAAAATATCCCAATTCTTTGGATTTTAAAAATAAATAAGATAGCACTGAGAAGGCATGTTTACTGACAATGCGATCATAAGATGCAAAGTGAACTGTGTTCTCATGTCAGGTTCCCAGGGGATCTTTGACACTGTGTCATAATTTATTATTTGCTTTGTTTCTGTCTTTTTATGTTAAAGAATGAATTATGGATAAGTAAACAGATAGGGACATAAAGGAACAGCAGGCACAACTTTGATGGCAACATTTTCAGCATGTATTTTTCTAAGCAAATTTCAAATAGAATAGAAAATAATATATCAGGTTAAAGAATGAAGAGTAAAAAAAAATGAAAGAACACTCGAATGATATTCACAAGACAAAGTACATGCATCTGTTCTCTGATCCTTTGCTTGTCCAAAACTTAGACCTGTTCTTAAATTACAATTTCTTTTCTTCTACCATCTGAATAAAGTCTAGCACAAAAAGTGACATCCTGTGCATTCTGTCACAAAGGTCACACTCAAACTCCAGCCTATGAGTTAATGTTTAGTCCTGTGATAAGAGCACACACTTTCAAGAGTATTGAAAACCTGAAAAGAAAGCAGATGTTTTTTTCCACGGTAGAATTATATATGTTAACTGTACCTATATTTGCAGATTTCAAACAGGGAAATATATAAATAAAATAAAGCCATGGTAAAAGGTTAACACAATTATAATGGCCTACAGGAGGTAGAATTAGAGAGGTAACAGGGCCTAAATCTTCTCATGGCTCCCTTAAAAATATAAAAGGCAAAGCATTATGGGAGATCAGCCAACTGATACAGCAAATTGTGTGTGTCAAAGTGTGTGGCAGATGGGTAGCAGTGTAGGGAGTCTATTTTATTCAGTGGGAGTCATTCAAAGATTTCCCTAGAGGAAAATCATTGTTTTGTGCTTTTACATTCTTGGAGGATTTCTACATATGGACCTATTAGCTCTCAAAAACTGGGTATTCAGTGTGCAGGTTACAAGTACCAGGTTTTTCTTCTTAGTGTTGTTTTTAATTTTTTTCCCCCTAGTCATCTACCTCTGACATTCATCAAGATTAAGATATTTTTGTTTGTTTTCCAAATTCAAGAAATCTAAAAACCGTATGGGCAAAGACACACCTAAATAAATATCTCCATGATGTAAGCGAGCAAATAATACTACCCAGTTGAGTGAATTAGGACATTATCTTTTTACCATTAGCTAAAAATTTACCAACTCTTTTCAGGACTGGAATTTTCGCACACAAACCTTGATATTGAGTGAAATCAACAGGTTAGAATTTTCATTAACTGTATGTACTAATCTCTGAAGGTATAAAATGAAGTTTTAAGTTGTGTTTTAAAATCAGGCTTAAAGTAAATATGCTGTTATTGCTATTTTTATCAGCATCATCATCATTTTAATTTCCTTAGAGGGAAAACAGTTAAACATAATCTTCAAGCATGCAAGTGATATTTATAAGTAGTTTTAAGATAAAAAAAATAAGCATTTTCCTCTTATAAAATTTCTAACTTCTAATGTAGCTGTGTCTTCTGCAAAGGAAAAGATACAACGAGAAAGCAGGGAAGAGCCTCGAAATTCCTTCACCTCAACCTTGCAGCTAAAGTACTTAAAGAGGATTTGTGCTAGGTCTTGATTAAAATTTTGCTGCTAGAATAATTCTAAGACTCTCTGCATGTCTTGTAGGGTAGAAACAATGGGAGAAGGTGTTGATAGCTGGAAATAAAATTGGCAAAGAAAAAAAGAAGCTAAAAAGAGTCTTGCTGACTTTGGAAAAAGGAATGTTACAAGGAGCCAACTCTGTGTCTAACTGACCCACAAAATTCATTTTAATCTGTTGTCTTATCCTAGCCAACAGGAAAGGATACTATTGAAAATCAATGCATGGAACTCAAAAAAAAAAAAAAGAAAAAGAAAAAGAAAAAGAAAAAAACAGGAAGAAGGAAAACAATATAAATAGAGGAATTCTGGAAGAAGAGCAAAACAGTTTTTTTTTTTTTTTTTTTTAGTACCAGAGATCACTTGCTAGGCACGTGCTGATGCCACTGAACTATATCCCCAGGCTCAAAGAGCAAAATTTTTGAAGCACATAAGAGACACATAGTGACTGAGAAGAACTTTGAGGCTGGCATGCTGGTGAATATTATTATAAAACATACTGTGTCTATATCCTAAGGGTGTGCACTAAGTAGATATCATAGAACTTCTTTACAAGCCGCTAAATCTGCCACTGCTGTGGGAAATATCTATGCTGTAGAAAGGACACAATTCTGAGCGAAGAAGATAAGAAAGAGACACTTATCTTGTTCCACACTTCCTCATCACTAGGAATGATGTGATTCTGTTTCCAAAGTTTAAATGACAACACTTAATGATGATTATATATAGATGTAACCGATATTGAATGAGGTAGCAAAGAATGTGATATAACCTGAATTAGTTATCTGATCAACAAAGAATTTCTCAAAAGTAATAGATCATACAATCCTTAAGAAAATATAGTGGTCTTTTAAAATTGTCACTCCTTTAGTAATATAAATCAAAACAAAACAAGAATAACAGCAAGAAAACAGCTCTTCAAAGCCTGCTGAGAAGAAAATCCCAGAGGGAATGATGACAGAGCTTTATCATATCACATCAAATTTCCTTATTTGAACTCCTTTTAAAACAGTTTTTTTGAATGAAGGAAAAGTTATAACGCACTTAGGGACTCTGCACATTTATCTTTCTCCCAGTCCTCCACTAAAAGTTGTACTTTGATTTACTGGTGCAACTTGCAGTAGAAAAAGAAAATTAGATAGACTTTTTCCAATAATTCAACACTGGCTTGAAATTAATTATGTCTTTTTGAATCTGCAATGCCAAATGCTTTATTGATCAGGGTGAAGGCTTATGAGGTCAAGTGATAGTTTATTCAGTTTGTTCATCCTTCTTATGGTCATTGCCCAAGTTCATGATTATGTGCTAGAATATAGATGTTCAGACGCTGACAAAAATAGCTACAGTCTTCCCATTAAAAATGAGTTCATTGGCTGGACAGGCTCATAGGAAGCTTTTGGTGCTCCTTTAGCTTATCAATATAGTAAATCAAAAGTAATTGTGAGTCACTGGAGGCAGAGTTATTATGGGAGACTTCAAAGGCAAAGAAAGAGATGCCTCAGTTACAAGTTTTTTATCTTACCTTTTGAACTTCTTTTTTTTTGTCTTTTTGAGACAGGGTCTCACTATGCAGTTCAGGCTGGCCTTAAGCTCACTTTGTAGCTCAGGCTGGTCTTGAACTCACAACAATCCTCCTGCCTCAGCCTCCTGAGTGCTGGGATTACAGGCATGCGCCACCATGCCTGGCTATTACCTTTTGAACTTTTCAGAAAAAAACAAACAATTATTTAGGAAACTTAATTAGCTGGTATACTCACACTTATTTGTGCTTTTTGCAACAAAACAATATGGTCCATAATACCTCATCTATATTATTATTCTATTAAAAATGTTCTTTTATTCTGGTCTCATGATCAGAAGAAAATGGCATTAATTTATGAGAAAGCAATACCTGGCTTCTTTGCCATCAGCGAGTCTGCAGGAAGCTTAAATATTTCATCACTTCACAGAAAGTTTTCCTTGTCATAATGTCCTAGAACTGAGAGAATCAGTTGATTAGAAAGTAGCACCTGAAGGAAGCCAGAATGTGGGAGTGTTATTCAGCAATGGAATAGGTACAAAACTTTCTTGGCAACTATACGTATTAGGATGTCTCACCACGAAACAAGGACAAGTTACTTTTACTTACTTTTCTACTAATGAGAAAGAATCATACTGGTTGGTGTGCCTCTTTGGATTCTGGAGGAAGCAAATACTATAGTTAATTATATTACTCTGACACATTTACAAAGTGGTTCATCAAACTGCCAGGTCTGAGTTGGACTGAAAGCAAGAAAAAGCTTTCCAGCTGGCTTAGATAAGATCTTGAAGACTGCTTCCCACCTAGTCCTTATTAACCTCTCAATATGAGGATGCTTAAAATATCTGTCTGATTAGGATGATGCATGAAACCTGTTTTGGGCTTAGAAAGTGAGGCCGAGAGGAACAGGCTACTTAGGTTTTGGTTCAAAGTCTGAATTTTTAAAGTGACTAGAAATAATGTTCTGCTTGGTATTATAGAAAAGGAAGATAGCATATATCTATCAAGTGATTCTAACAAGTGATTCACACACATAGATTTTTGCATTGCACATACGATGCTTTTGATCTACCGGCCACAAATCCAGGTTTCAGCAGAAGTTCATCCTCGCAAATGGTTGTAGTGTATTCAAAAGTAAATCTAGAAAAATGTTTTATTCCCTTATTTTATTTCTCCTGTCATTTCTTCCTAATCTCCCAACTGTAGTCCCACTGGGGTTCCTTCTTTTAGCTGAATAAATAGAATGAATTTATCCCCAAAGTAGAATGCTGCAATTGAATGTGGAAAAGTCTGAGAAGAGAAAATCTTGATCTCACACAAAACTTCTACACTTACTGTCTGTTTTCTATTTACTCTAAACTTAGGGATTGATGGAAGTGTAACTTGGAAGGAACTGAAAGCCACTTGCTAATAATTTGTCCATGGGATGAAGACAAGTATAATATGATGGGCACACTGATTGCAAAAGAATCTGTGGAAGATGGGTGCACAGAGAACCACCTTAATGTGCCTGCTGACAAAGAATATTTATGACCAATTTGAGTGTTCTAAAGAGGGGCCTTAAATAAATAGATGAACAATATGCCCCGGTTTTAGGATGTCAGTCACTTTTATTTCAACTTCCTGGAGTCTGCAGCTGTGAAATTGTGGTGAAGAATAGCGATTTCTCCAGAGTTCTGTGGCATGGTACATGTCACCCTAGAACAGGTAGTCAGTATGTGGATAGTATTGGCAATGCTCATTGCCCAACTATAAACTGAATTTTTGTGTGGTGCTGTGTTGGGAAAAGTCAATGGTCTGATTTCAAAATGATTCTATTGAATATCTTTTGGAAGGAAGAATTAAGTATTTCTTTCCTGACCCCAGGAAAAATTAGCTGAGAAAACGCAGGGCCCTCTCTATCCACTCAGTTCCTGTCAAATATTTTTAAGAGATTGATTGCATAATGTGTTTACTATCAAGTTTTCACAGATATTTATTCTGATCAAGGATTTAATTTTATCACAAAATAAATGAGGCAACTGACTGAGGCAAGATTCATTAATCCAAGATTCCTCTGCAAACACAAGATCAACTGCTCTTAAATAGATGGCATGGGAAAGTTAGGAAATTAGGAGTTTTGTACTATGAGATAGTATTCTTTGTTGTCAGTTCATGTATTTTGATTCAAAGGGAAGTAATTATGAGTGATATCCCTCAAAATCATATGAATTATGCAATATTAAATAAGGCATTACCATATTTCTCATCCCTTCAATTTTCATGTTGTAGTTTTCCCTTTGGGAGCCTTAGGGTATCAGTTCTCCACAGTGATGGAGGAATAAGCTAAAGGCTAAAATTTCCAGCAGGAAATTTTGAGATTTACAGCATATTAGGCATAGTAACATAAAATAGGTCATTATTGGGTTATTTTGGTAATTCACCATTTAAGTTAATGGTTGATGTTTAGTCTCATGAAGTCAAAAGGTGGAATACTGCTTGTCAAGTGCAATAGAGTGTCCAGAGCATATCTTTATCTTCCTATGTACGTTGGTATACATGAAATATCCAAACAGTTAAGGTAAACAAGAACCCCAAGGTGTTTTTTTTTCCATTTATTTTTATTTTATTAAAATACAAATGTCAATCAGACAGTTTCAAGACACCTTAACCATACAGAGTCGATGAATTAATACATTGCAAACTGTTTTCGTAACGTTTTGGTACTGTACAAGGTGCATACATGAAATTATATTTACAGGTTTTTTTATAGCTGAATTATATCAAAGATTCAATAAT
>PVKA01011116.1:0-62065 GCA_004027165.1 Ctenomys sociabilis | reverse complement strand
GCAAACTGTTTTCATAATGTTTTGGTATCATACAAGGTGCATACATGGTATTATACTTACAGATATTATTATAGCAGATGTCTCTTATCAGTAAATTAAGAGTGTAGCTATTTACTTATCTTATTTTTTATACCTGAATTATATCAAAAATTCAATAATTATTTTCCTAGTGGATGACCATAGTACTAGAAGCCAACATAATATCCTGTCCAACCACCATTAGTGCAGATCTTGCCTCTCATAGGATCATGTAGCATTATCTATCCCAACTGTACTGTCTATTCACACACATCATGATTTTTTCTTTCTTTTGTTATATTCATTTAAGTTTGTAATTTTTTACAATGTGCAATCTATTATTAATGTCATGTTATATATTAATTTTAGAAATATTTTTGTACCCCTTCCTTTGTCTACACCTGTCAAAGGTGGGCGCTGTTTTTAAAAAGAAATTACATTGTGCTATGAGAAATCAAGGTGATTATGATGGAACTCATCAAATGTTTATTAAAGTCACCAACATGCATTTGCCCTTTGTCCTGGGCACAGAGGAAAGCTGCCACTCCCAACACCCTGGTAGTTAGATGGGGCTCTACACATGAACTCTAGTCAGTGAACTTTGAGCAGAAGTAATAAACTTTGCTTCCAAGTCCAGAGCACGCAAGCCTCCCACGTGGTGCTGAGCTTCCTGTTTCTTCCTTCCTCTCCTAGACATGTACAGACACAGTAGAGAATGCCAGAGAGACCAGGATGGAAGACAGATGCTGCTTTCAAGAAGACCCTCCAGCTCTGATGACTGGCTGCCTAGCTTTCACCCTTACCTACTACAACTCACATTCCCTGGGAGGCCAGAGACAAAGATTCCATGTGGTAGGCAGTTCTCTCATTAATAGAATCAAATACCCTCAACTTATAGAAGGAAATGATTTATTTGGCTTATAGTTTTGGGGGATCCTGTCCATGGTTTACTGACTGCAGGGCAGAAACATCATAGTAGAATGATGTGCAGTGCAAAGCTGCTTAATTATGACAGGGAGGGAGCAGAACACAGAACAGTGCCCTAGAAGAAAGAACCAAAAACCAGGTATAATACCTAACTATGATCTACCCAGACATATGATCTACCCAGATCCATATCTCAGCTGTACATATTTTTTCTTATAGCAATTTTTCCATAATATTGAAAAATACAATAATTTCCATTCCCTCATCTGTTGCATGAATATTAACACTAGCACTGCCTCCTCCTAGGACTAGTGTGAATATCAGAGTAAGGTTTTGTCACCTAGGGCTGTCAAGATAGCTCAGCAGACTAAGCGCCTACTTAGGCAAGCACAGGGACTAGAGTTCAATCCCCTGCACCACATGCTGCGCTGGCCCCACCCTCAGGCATGCTGAACCAGACACTAAGACTGGACTTAGTTGCCCATGCCTGTAATCCCAGTGCTGGGGAGGCTGAAATCAGGAAGATCACTTCAAGTCTGAGCTGCATACTGAGACCCTGTATCAAATACATTTTAAAAAAAAGGTTTTGTCAGTTATCATACTCAACACATATTGAGTTCTCTTCTACCTTTTTCACAGGTAACCTGGAAAGGGAAAGAAAATTTGTCAGATCAGTTCCCTTACATTTTGAGACACCAGTGAGAAAGACACAGATCTTGCTCCTGGTGAACTGGAGGCAAGCTTCTCTTTGTCAGTGAAAATTTGGAGGGCAGCGATTCTGTAATTTTGTCTTGCTGTTTCTTAATGCTTCCGTCCAGCCTTGGAGGTTTCATTTGTATTGCTAGATGCTCTTCAATGCATGGCCCTAGACCTCCCTAATCTTATAGTGCATAGCTGCTAAATTAAGAGGGGGTCTGTCCAGATTTATTGCCTCCAGAAAGGAACATCATAGTAGAAGTGTGTTGGGGGCAAAGATGTTTAATTATGTCAACTAGGATGCAGAACAGAGAACAGCACCAGGGAGGAGGGAACCAGGAGCCCCCAGTGTCATGCGTGCAGGGAGGGTTGCTAGAGTGACCTCCTACCCCTCCTGTTGAGCTTCTTGAGATGTTGTTGGGCAGGTCTCTGCTCAGCTGTGCTCCAGTAGTTTTCAGATCTCTTGATATCTTTCTTCAGCTAGTAAGTTAGCTTTCATTAAGATTACTGCAGTACCCGTGTATATTTATCTTTAAAGATAAACATATTATTTCAAAAAAATTATTTGAAGTACACCAACATCATCTGCTTTCTTATGTACCTCATAGGAATAATAATTACCTTCAGTGTTTGGAGAAAGTTCAATCAAGTATTACCAAGCTCTGGAATGTGAGTAGGATTCAAAAAGCATCATTCTTTCAGGGATGAAGCAGTTAGTGTATGTTTTTTATCTGTACATCATGTAAACTATAGCTTTAATAATAAGTACCACTTAATTGAATATTTGTGTTGTACCAAATTTTATGACACATGTGTTAAGCAAATTTTCTTACTTTTTGCAAGAGATGTGAATGGGCATGATTGATTTAATTTTAAACAAGAGAAATTAGCTACTTTACAGGGTATTAAATTTAGGAACCAAAATTCTATCCCAAGGTCTCCAGGGACAAAGCCTCTACCTCATTCAGTATAGAAAATTGGACTTGTCTCTCTGCACCATGCAACTGGCTAGCAGAGTCCCTGTCCTTTAGCTGGGAGCTCCTTGGATGGGCTGTCTTGGAGGATAAGAGTTCACTTCACTCAAAAGAAGGAAATAGTGCATGTCCCCCACATATTCTGATAAATGAACTTCCCAAAACTCAAGTCATAGGAATAGAGGCAGAGATTTCAACATTAAATGTCTTTAATTTTTATAAAATAACTATGATACAAAAGTGGAGAAACCATGTCACTCATAACACAAAACAACAGCTATCTTTCCAGACCAGCCTTAGCTTTAATATTTAGTCTCCTACTGATGGTGCTAAACCTTTAGGGGAAATGTTGTCAATAAAAAGCAAATAATGACCATTTTGTTCTCTATTTTTATCATCAGCTCATTTGAAACTACCATCCAGAGAACTCAATTAAAATGTTTTAGACTCAAATCATCTATTTCCCTTTTCTTGAATTTTTGGGTGATTCTTTTGACAACTCTGGGTCCCACTAACTTCAACTTGTGGTTGGAGAGCTATTATTGGTGAATCTCAAAACAGATGTTCTACATGGGAAGTAGCCACCAGGGGAGGCAGGGATGGCATCACCCAGCTGAGAGAGTGGGGTTGAATCAGCAAAGACCTCTGAGGGGTGTTTTCAAGTTCTCACATAAAACCCAGAGCAGCTGTGTACCGCCCAGCCACAATTCCGGAAACACGATTCACACCTGCTCTGGCGCTGGTTTCTGTGGTGTGGCTCTGAGTTGGCCCATCCCTTCCTCTATCTCAAGCTCTGAACCTTTCGTTCTTGGTAACCTTCTTACCACTGGCCAATTCTCTGAATCCCTTTTTACTTGCTAGTATTCAGATTTCAACTCTAGGTCAGCTCTGCCTCCTTCCAGAATATTCTGTCAGCCACTTGGCTCTGCTAACGTGTTTCTTAAAATTTGGAGTTTTTAGCTGGAGACTTGCTAGGTTTCCCAGAAGCCTCTTGACCCCCAGGTGTTCCAGGCCAGTCTGTCACTAACTTAGGGACAGATTCGAGATGGCTATGTTTGAATTCGCATTCTGAATTCTGGTTACCTAAGAAGTTTGAAGCTACAAACCATTTGACTTATGTAAATACAGAATATGGATAATTTTATGCATGGAGCAAAGGAAGTCTCCATAAATTTACAGATGACAAGGACATATTTTTTTTGCTTTTGTTGAATTTTTTTAATCCTCAAATATGTAAAAATATTTTGAAACTTTTGATGGAGATTAATGGAAACATTTCTTCTCTTGAAATAATTGTTTCAATTCAAATGGTTATTGTATTTATGACCATAGCTTGTTGGGCAAATGATGATGGAAATTTTCATCAAATAAAAACATGACACTGTATCCTCATCTAGACTGGACCAGATCAGACAATGTGTGCCTTCTGGCTCTTCCTGAGAGTCACAATGACCATGAAAGGGAAATGCTTTGAATGCATTCAGAACATCAAGGCAGCCAGCATAGTACAACTGAAGACCCTCAGGAAAGAGGACTCCAGAGCTGCCATAGAAAGAGGCAAAGATGATGGGACGAGTGTGTACAAAGTGAGGAGGACACTTGAAAGGGGATTCATGGTAATGTGGTCTTTTAAAAGAATAATGAAATATTCGCTCTATGTTTTAATCACATTTTGTATATAGAGTTTTCTTGAGACATTCACAGCATGATGTCATTTCCTTGCCACTGCCTCCCAGTACAGTTCACAGCTACCCTGACAAACAGACATAGGAAGGCCCATCCCCCACACTTCCACCTAGACCACAGAGCCTCAGGGTTTGAACTCCAAGCTCTTCTCTGACTATCAGTCACAGGAAAGGGCTTGGGAGCATTAACTCTCTCACAGGAAGAAAGATTGTGTGTCTTTATTCTTCTTTCCCTACTTCTCTGCTTCTCAAGGCCAAGCCACTGAGTAAGATGTGTGACAGCCCTGTGTAAGTTGTGAGGAGGTGTGCAAACACATGATGTTGTTGATATTCAGTGAGGATGAATTCCTGCCCAGGGTGCAGCAGTGGCTTCTGGCTGTGAAGGGATGTGAATTTTTAGTGCAGCCTAATTGAGGCATTATTCATACTACAGAACTATTCCATTGGCTTGGTTTTAAATTTTCCTTTGGTGCTCTCTCACTGATCTGCCCTCTCAGCCCTTAAACTGCATTCTTAGTAACTGAGATGTGTTCCTGTCATAGGTAAAAGGTTCAAAGACATCCCAGGGCTTACTGGCAGTGTGGTAGCTGGTGGACTCTAGGCTCACAGTCACACAGGCGGTGTCAGGGGACACTGATTTGCAAATCCTGGCTGCCAGGGCTCTCAGTATGAGTCCCACTGACCTCCGTCTGCCTGTTGAACCGGTGTGCAGCAGGAAGGGGAAGGGTGGAGAAGAGCTCCCACCCCTTCCTGTGCACCAGCCACCCAGCCTGCAAACAAAGGAGCTGCATCTTCATGATTTCTTTTTTGGCTTCATTTCTCACTTGAAGCCATTTACCAGCTCCTTAAATTATCTTTTTTTTTTTTTACTTGCACAAATCAAAATTGCCTGATGGCTCACAAGAGTACATCATCAAGATAAAAATGCTATACAGATAAAAGCCGCATCGGTAGATATCAGCATTCCATTCAGCTTTAGACAATGATTGTTATAATCCCCCATTTTTACTAATGTAACATATTATCTCTGACGTGAAGTAGCTTTTCTCCCCGCTGAGACAAAAAAGAACTCCAATTGGCCTCAACAGCCCATAAGACATCTTAATTTGGATACTGCATTATTTTTTTTTCAAAATAGTCTTGTTTATCACATTTAAAGTGGACACAAAACAAAATAATAAGAGAGCTGGCTGTGGATGAATCATTGATGGCAGGGGCTGTGGAGCCAACAGAGATGGGACAGACAGGGATGGGCCCTGCTCAGAGAGGGCAGAGCCCCAACTGGACAGAGACATGGGCCTGCAAGGGCATGAAGGCACATTCTGTTGGAGGCTGCAGGTAGAATGCCGTTTTGTTTGTTTGTTTGTTTTCTTTTTGCCTTGACTCTTTCTAGTTTGGAGTCTTGGCTTTCTGGTCAGAACCTTCATCTGCTCCCCTGGCAATAGCAGGAGGGGACTCTCTTCCCTGTCCCCAGAGCTGTCCAAGTGGGAAGCTTCCCAGCTGGAGAAAGTAGCTCTGAACTCCTGTTCCTGCAAGATCCCTAAGGTCATGAGGACTCTGAAATGCCCAGGCTACAGGGTTTGCACATCTTCTTTCATCTTGTTCAGAAATCCAAGGAGAATAGCCAGGATGAGGGGTGCATACTTGCAATCCCAGAACTCAGGGGGCTGAGAGACACGAAGATCACCAATTTTAGTCCAACTTGGACACGGTAGTAATTTAGCAAGACCTCACCCCGAAATAAAAAATGAGCACCAGTGATATAGCTCAGCGGCATAACTACCTGCCTGGCAAGCACAAGGTCGCGATTGATCCCCAGCACTAAAGAGAGAAAGAGACAGAGAGAAATAGAGAGAGAGAAAGAGAGAAAATGAAGCAATAACACTAAAAAACGGGTGGGGCTAAAGGCTCCAGGTGTCATTCCAATATTAAAAAAAAAGGAAGTTTCCCAATTTTCTGCATATGAATACAGAAAGCAAAGTGTGCCATTACTGCCTTGAATGTTCCTTCAAGACCACATGTCTCTCCCCTTCTCATGCCAACACTCAGAGTTCAAGAATGGTGCATGTGAGTCTGCAGCGGAGACAGGCATCCTGGGTTCCCGGATGTGAAGCAGACTCTGACCTTAAGCAGCAAGTGGAGAAGTTCACCTTGAAGAAGCCATGTGTAGGGCAACTGTTCCATTAGGTCCGATGCTGCCACATAGTCATCTCCTGAATGAGCACCTGGAAATCCAGTGATCCGGTCAATGAAGGGAGGACAGGTATAGAGTACAGGTAAAGTAAGGCACCGCCAGCCTCTGAGTTCCATGTTCCCTGCAAAATACCCCTGTACCTGGTCAGGAAAAAAGCAAGCACCTGGAGCAGGAAACAGATAGAAAATATAAAAGAAAACAGACCCAAATGTCTAGTGTCAAAGACAATGCTTATCACTTAATGATGAAGTATGATTTCAAAGATACAGCAAATGGTTGTATTTTTTAAAAAATTACAAGAAAAGGTACATTGGCATGAATCCCGGTGAAATTACTCCATTGTGTTTTCAACACACCGATCCCATCATCCTTGCCACTTCCTGCAGCAGCTCTGGAGTCCTCATTCCTGAGGCTCTTTAGCTACACCGTCCTGCCTGCCCTGATATCCCAAATGGGTTCAAAATGTGTCCTTATTGTGGTCATTTTGACTTTAGAAAAGAGCCAGAAGTCACACAACGCTAGATCCTGTAACTAAGGAGGAGGAGGATACAGTGTCGTAGTTTTTCAAGCCTGCCTTGCTGGAGCTCTGTTGCTGCCCTTACCATATTTTTTGTCACACTTGAAAAAGACACAAGAAAGAGGACTCTAGAGCTGCTGAGGAAGTGGCAAGGGCAATAGGATGACTGTGTGCAAGGTGAGGAGTTGTATTCTAAGAGGATCCATGGCAGTGGTGTTTTTTTTGTATTGATTATTTTAAAGCTAAGCATACACTATACTTTTGGACCACCCCTTATATTTATCTCTAGACTTTGCAGAACTTGAGAAATGCACGTGTGTCTGTGGAGCAAACGATTAGCACACTCAGAGGCCAGGAAAGGCTTCAGGAAGGAGCCACCTGGAGTTGCCGGAAGCTGGTATCCTCAGGGCAGTGGCCTTCCTTCTCTGGAGGAAGTCAGCATCAGAATGTCTGCACACGAGGGTGGAAAGTGATTGATGTGAGCACATCATTAGGATGATGGAGAAAAGAGAGATGAAAAAGTCCAATGATATTTGTGGGCAAACAGAAGTGTTTGAGGGGTCGGGGTGATGGCTCAGTGGAATAAGTGCTTCCCTAGCAAGTGCAAGGGCCCGAGTTCAATTCCCAGTTCTGAAAAAAAAAAAAAGAAGAAGAAAAAAAAAAAAAAAGAAGTGTTTGAATGGTGAGTGAATGCCAATAGAAACCTTAAGTCTGACAGGCTCTGACTGAAATGTTAATGTTCTCATGAAGGCAAAGAAAGATTTATGATGATAATCCTTTCTTTTGTTTAGATAGGCATAGGTGTGGTGGACTCTTGTGGACCACTGGATGCTTTCATGCAAGGAAGTGGACAACCAATTATAGCTAGACAAAGTGATGCACACCTGTAATCGCAGCACTCCGGGAGGCTGAGGCAGGAGGATGTAGTTCAGCGTGATGACCCTGCCTTCAGCAGCCTGTTTCGAAAATAGTAATTAAACCAATTAGAACTTAAATGGGCATATGCACAGGCCTTGGCCAGGTATCTCTAAGATCATACCTCACTCAAGCTACTCTGTATTGACTATCATAAAAGCCCCCATCTGCTGGCTCATTCTTGAGAATGTTGCTAAAACTCACTTCCCCTGTCTCTAGTATTTCTTCCTCTGATATGTTTGCTTGCTAGCAAGATGAATGACCATCTTCCTAAGATGCTCCTGGCTGTAGGACTGAATGAGATGCTTCCCAGAAGACCCCTCAGCCCCTGCCATTGCCTGGATGCCCTCTGACATCTCCCAGAGCCTTGGGGCCAGCCTTGTTTCTGCTACCCAAATCCATGCCCTTAGCGGGGACATCAAGTCAGCTGCAAGTGGTGACTCAGCATCCACAAAGTCCTGGGGTCTCCCACTGAGCTTCCTTTTCCTGCTACAGAGTAGCTCCCCACTTCTATGCCAATGCCTTCCTCTCCACTGCTTGAGCCATTCAGAATTCTCCAGGGGTTTATATCCAGCCTCCTGAGCCCCACTTCCAAGATCCACCATCTCTGAACAGTGCCCGGGGCCCCGTCACCCAGACATCCTTGGGGGGGGGCAGTGTGTGGTGCAGCAGGGACTGCAGAAGAACCTTCCCTTTCTCCTCTTCTGCAATGAGTCCAGGCACAAGCCATCACCCCTCCCCCAGCAGGAGACATGATTTAAGTCACCTTCATCTCCATTTCTCCAAAGCTGATGGACGAGACCTAAAATACAGTTAGCACATCTCACTAGTGGGAGGATCTCTGTAGGGAAGCAGCTCTTGCTTTCCTGACATGTCCAAAGGCATCCTCCCATCCTCGGCAAGGCCAACTGTTATGCTCACTCACAGCGTCCCCAGCCACAGCCCAGCATCCCCATGGAGCCTTCCTAAGCCCTACTCTGGGAGCCTCCCTACCCCTAGGAAGGATGCTTGGGTAGAGATGATTGAGGAGGGAGTTGCAGGGGTGTGGTTCTGGGGCACACTCTGAGGAAAGATATCCCTGGTAAGGCAGCATCAAATTCAGAATCAAAAAGCAACAGAGAAATCCAGGCCTTTGGAGTGGGGAATCCAAGTGTCAGCCCCTCTGGCCTCACCAGAGCACTGCCCAGGATCTGCTCAGGGAGCACGTTCAGAAGGTGCTCACACCCCAAGAGGGAAGCGGTCAGCCATCTGTTCCCTGAGTGAGTACGCTTCATGAGGAGAGCACAACACAGGCCAGCTTGTGGAGACCTGCTCCCTGGTAATGAGCGGAAATAGAAAACATAATTAACGTGTCTGCAGTGAGAAATGAGAGCTAAATCTATTACTCTTTCCCTCCCATTTCCATTATGAATTATTGCATTTCAATTATGATTGCAGAAGTATTTCCTTAAGGAAATGTCAGAGCTCTGAGATGGGAAAGGAGGAAATGGAGTCACAAAAGCTTAATTTATTGCAGTAGCTGAATTTTTCAAAAGGAAGAAGATAATGAAGGACAGAATAAAAATGCAGGAAAATAGAAACACTGGCTGGCTTGCAAAGGAGTGTGAGGGACTCCTGCATGTTTACGGCATTATTTTGAGAAACGAGGTGTGGAAGTCAAGAGAACTGTACTCTTCCAAGGCAATAGACCACTTTACACACTGGGTTACTGTGAGTCTGGTCCAGTCTCCCCTAGAGCCACTTCCAGAAAGTGCAGTTGGAGGGTACAGGAAGGCCTGGGTCCCCCAGACACTGAGGTGAGGGTGTCTGACCAAGTGGGAAATGTCCCTGTTGTCACAGAGCTCACAATCTTGGGATGTGGGGCAGGTGGCTAAAGTAATGACAAAGGGAGTTGAACCAAAGGGCTTTGAGCTCAGACTTCAAGGGCAAGACTACAACCCCTAGGAGATGGGAGGCCAGCTTTGAGCTCACAGGATCCTGGGTTCTGACTTCTGCTGGCCCATGATTCCAGCAAGGAAGAAGTTGTCTCCATCATTTTCAGAGGGGAAGGGTGAGCTATAAGAACATTCATTCATTCATTCATTCATTCATTCATTAATCATCTTAGCCACTCATTTATTGGGGGAAAATACTCAACACCTACATCTTAAAGGAGGAGAGACTTGGTTCATATCCAGTTATCATACTGTACCTCAAAGGTAAGTATAGCTCTTGGATGTCTGTTAAAAAAAAGATACAGTGGGCATGTAGATTCAAGCTAGTCTAGCATGAGTAAAGTGTTTGTCTAGCATAAAGTCTTGAGTTCAATTCACAGGTCCTCAAAATCAATCAATCAATCAATCAATGTTAAACTACCTCCTCCCCTGCCTTTTAAGTTCCCATTGCCCTGTATAAAAGTTTTCACTAGGTTTTTTGTTATTTTCAGTCAAGTGACATCCTCAGTTACAATGGAATAAAGGGTAACTCCTAAAATGTATTTCAGTTTCCATCTGTCCACTGTTACTACATCAACATTAAAAAAAAAAAAAATACACCCCCAAGTATCAGTCAGCAACAAGTACCTCTTTTTGTTCCCCTGAGTCTGTAGGTGAGTGTCATTCTTCATGGTCTTGAATGGCTGAGGACAGGATGACCTTTGGAGTCCCATATTTTGTGTGGGGTTCTGTCTGTAGACACAACTTTAGTCACCCCAAATCAGCACCATTCTGGTATCTGCACCTCACAATTCCACGAAACCAGTATGGCACCACCAGAGAGAACTTTCTTGGCTTGGGAGTGGTCCTGGCTGGAGGTTCCTGTCTCAGAATGTGATTGTGTTATCTCTGTCATCCTGGGGCCCAGGCAGAAGAAACACTGGCTCCTGGGACCTGACCTTCTCGGAGATCATTAATCAGCATTTTCACAAAACATCCATGACAAGTGTCCACACAGAGACATGGACAAGTTAAGTCACTTACCACACAGGTAGTCATGGACAAATCCAAATGCAACATCAATCTCAAATAAGTTCTACAATCTTTAGCTGCAGCCACAGTAGTATGTGTATAGTCAAGGTATGACTAAGTAGGGGTATGGGTAAGAAAGAATAAAGCATTCAATAAAAACACATTGTTATTTCTACAATAACAATGCAAACAACCCTCTGGATAGATTCATGCAGTGTCTGACTTGGAGAATGTCTTACAGCTCATCTGATTCAGTTGCCGAATAGTTGCTTCTTGTAGACAAGGATGGTGCACCTGAAGAGGGGCAAAGACTATCCTTGTCACATGGCTGGCTACTGGGAACTCTGAGCAGAGAACTCAGCATCTCACCACCCACCCCACGCTGCGTTAACTTTTCTAGAAGACGCGCTGGGGAGTTGAATGATTTCTATGGAAATGAATTGTGGTCCAACCACCTAAAGATAGGGGTGGGCTTACAGGATGCATTTCTTCACCTTGCTGCATGGTACGGTTTGTGTCTAGTTGTGCCCCCAAAGCCGCATGCAGTCATGGGGTGGCTTCAGGAGTTCATGATTGATTCTTGATCCAATGCTGGATTTTCAGGTATGAGTGCTACTGCGCCTTGGCCCTGCGGTGGGTAATCTGCGTTACATGTAAAGAGGGGAAAGAGGCTGACTAGCTGAGGGAACTGCTGCCCCTCCCGTGGCTCTTCACTCTTTGCCACCACCCTGAACAGTTGCTCTCAGCCACGTGCCACTCTTCCTTGGAGCCAGCTGAGTATGGACTGAAACTTTCACTAACTGTGAGCTAACTAAACCTTTCCTTCCTTCATTTTGTGTGTTGGGTATTTCATCTCAGCAATGAGAGAAGGGTAACTGGGACAGTGCATGTTAGAATCATCCTGGAGCTCCATGGCCACAGCTCTCCTGACTCTGGCTTCTACCCCACCAGCCATACTTCTCCAGGCTGTCCCCAAAGGAGGAGGGAGAAAAGTACTCCACAATGGAAACGTGGCCAACTCAGCCACTCGTGCCGTGCTCAGGATGGCTTCCAGGGTCCAGGGGTTGTGCTTTTAAATTGGAAGATTGCTATGTGACAGTGCTTTTCAAACTTTCTGGTCACACAATGTTTTTGCTTCCTCTAAAATTATTAAGAAAATTATTAAGAAAATCAAAAAGCTTTTATTTGCATGAGTTAGATCGTCTAAAATTTTCCATATTAGTAAAAAACTGAGAGTTGAACATAAATATATTAATTCATAAATATATTAATGCATATATAACAATATGTGGGCCGGGCAGATGGCTCAGTGGAATTAGCACTTCCCTTGCAAGCACAAGGGCCTGACTTCAGTCCCCATTTCTGCCAAAAAAAATGTACCCAATAACTCAATATATATTAATATAACCTTTTGATAAAAAGTAACAGATTTTAAATAAAAATATTTAGTGAAAAGGAAGATATTGTTTTACTTTTGTTTGTGTGCATGTGTAGTACCAGTATAGATTTTTTGTTTTTTTGTTTTTTGTTTGTTCGCTTGCTTGCTTTTGGAAGAACTGAGGATTGAACTCAGGCCCTTGTGCTTCCCAGGGAAGCACTTATTCCACTGAGCCATCTCCCTGGCCCTGCATGTGTAGTACCAAGGACTTCACACTGAGCTACATCTACAGCCTTTTATTATTATTGTTTTTTAGTTTGAGACAGTCTTTATAAGACATTTGGCTGCTTAGGTGGAGTTCAAATGTGCAGTGCTCCCATCTCAGAGCAGGCAGTCCAGGCATCCACCACCACATCCAGCACTCGCAGCGTTTAAGGCAACAATTGCCATGTCGTCAGCAGGGTTGCCTCTCTTAGGATACTGGCAAACCCACAGTTTTTCACTAATGAGTGATGAGCAGATATTGTTCATAGAAGAAAAAGCTAAATGGAACAAAAATAAGCTGTTAATGACCTTCCCTTGTGTTGTCATACAAAACTTAAAATGACACAGAACATATTTTCTAACCCGTGGTGTGCTCTGTGTTGTGGACCATCCAATGAAGGTCAGGGGTGAGTGTCAAGAGATAGTTGTAGGATGGGGCTGGGAAAACGTGGAGGGGACTTTTAAATACCAAAAGCAAACAATCCCAAATGCCTGTGTGAACACACAGGAGCATGCACATGCATTCAAAAAAGAATTTCCTGTCTTAAATAGACTTTCCGATTAGAAAGTCTCAAAGGGTTTATTAGATTCCAAGACATCCTTTTTCTGGTGCACATCCTGATAACAAAGTCCAGGGAATTTGGGAAGTCACAAAACTATCTCAGAAACTTGAGGTCAAAAGTTCCACACTTCCGTCCTTCCCCCACACGCCTAAAAAAAGAACAGAAACTCTCATTAAAATCACATTAATTTATGGAAGCCGAAATGACAGAGACCTGATATACATTGGGATTCTTTAAGAGGGAAGAATGCAAAGGAAGGTTCTAGACCTGTGAGTGCTCTCCTCACTTCCCATGGCTCCCTTGCTCTTTCTCCTACTGGTTAACACTTGTGTAGTAGTATGCATGGCCCAAACTCTGGAGTTGGCTCTGAGGACACAGACGTCACACACTGCGGCTGGGGCGGAGAGCTGCAGACACCAGCATGGGAGGAGGTGAGAGGCCCTGCTATGCCGGGCATGACAACTGCACAGTCATCCCGGGGACCTGGGGTGCTGTGCCCCCCACAGGGATCTCTGTTCTTTCCCTAAACAAAGAGCTGGACAAGAATTGTGCAGAATGTAGCAAGGCTTCACATTTAAAGTTTTTAAATTTAGGAAGAAAATGTGCTCCCCAGAGGTAAGAACAGCCCCTGAGGAAGACTACAGCGGCCACGATGTTGTGATGACGCCATCTTTTGTATGTCACATCAAGGTTTCCCTATCAGAAACCTACTTGACTTCACGCCAGAAGCACGGAAGACAGCATTTTCCAACTGGTCTCCGCTACCAGGCTTGGGCGCATGTGCCCTGGCTCTCTGCCACTGCCAGGCCATGTCCACTTGCCTGGCCAGCTGCTACTCCCTAATTTCCCTCCTCAGCGTGTCCAGCAGAAGCATTTGCAAAAATAAGCTCTTGGCTTTTGTCTAGGTAACAGCCATTATAATAGCATAACATGACTGGAAGACTGAGGCAGGAAGATGACAACTTAGTGACTTAGTGAGACTCTACCTCAAATTAACAATTAAAAACAAAAATTGGGGGGGATGTAGCTTACTGTAAAAGCCCTGAGTTCAATTCCCGGTTCTGCAGATACACAAATAAAGAATTCAATAAATAAAGACCCAGAACTTGCTGAAAACGAAGTATACTTGGAAAGCAGTGGAGGGTTACGTGTTCATCATCATTTCTTCTCTGCCATTATAGGATTAAAGAGAAGCTTCACGTTTTATGGGCCCTTTCCTTAGCCCTCTAGACAGCTGATCATGCCATGAAAGATGTCAGAAGTGACACAACCTTCCCATCAATGAAACCCAAAGCTTAGGCAGCCCAGAACCCTCCGTAGCAGCTGGCAGTGCTGCCCTCTGAGTCTGTCCCATCTGTCTCTGGGCAGAAGGGGAGCCTGACCAGCATGTCAAGGGTACCGAGGTGGGCAGCAATGGGGAGGCAAGTTGTGAAGAGAGGGTACAGGCTGGGCACAGCCTGCGTGCCAGACGCTGACTAAAGGGTGCTCCCCAACACTGCGATCCTAAATAAGTTCATGAAGACTTTTCATCTCTTGAAATTCATGAAATTTTAAAAAATAATAACCTTCTGGAACACCTAGAAATTTTATGAAACATTCGGTTCTGAAGAAAAAGGAAAACCATCGATTTTGTGACATTGAGGAAGAACCTTGTATGGCCAGATGAGGTTCTGTACACCTGTCAGCATTCAAGAGGTTGAGGCAGAAAAATAACCATGAGTTTGAGGCCAACCTGGCTACAAAGTGAGTCTAAGGCCAGCTGAAGTGCATAGTGAGGTCCTATCTCCAAAAGACAAAAAAAAAAAAAAAAAAAAACATAAGATTAAATAATTGAGATGCATTAGTTTATATGAAGAAGCTTCAGAAATAAATAAAAGCTTTGTGTGTGAAACCAGTTTCACTACTTGGCAAAACAAAACAAAACTCTGAAAAATGGACTTGAGTTCACAGCCTGAACATGATGGTTCTGTTGTGTAGTAACTGGTTGACTTGGATCAATCATTCGATCTCTGTCTCTCTTTGGAAGGCTGTGGTGGATTGCCAACGGTGGTCAAATCGTCACACCTAGCTGAACTGGACTGGTGTGACGCTGGGCGTGGTAGGCCCAGCTGAGGTTGGCTGTCAGCAGCAGAAGAGCAAAAGCTAGAGAAAGTTGTAGGGAGGCTGTTAGAGAAGCAGTTTGGAGAAGTGTTCAAGGCACAGTCTGAAGCTGCTGGTTCTCTTGTGCTGTTCTGTTGGGGGAACCTTCTTGTGCTGACTTTCCTGGTGAAGCGGGTGGTTCTTATTGAAGGAGGAGCGTGGGACACTGGTGTCACTGAGGATGGCTGTGGTTCATTCTGGGAATCTCTCGTCCTCATCTTGAGCACTGCTTCCTAGCTCCAGAGGAGAAGATGGTGCTCAGATCAGTCTCCTGGAGAAACCTGTAGTGATTGCTTTCCTGATGGGAACTCAGCTTTCCTCATCGCTGGGGGAGCCCAGGCCCTCATAGCCACTGAAGACGGCTGTGGCACTTTTCAGGGAAGCTCTGGCGCTTACCTGAGTGCTGCTTCCTGCCTCCGCTTCCGGTCCCGCAGCCTGCTAGCACAGGTCCATCGTCCTGCAGCTTCATGGCAGACCTCTGGGCCTTCCCAGCGCAGATCTGTGAAAAAGGCCTGCTAGAGGTATTGTCATAGGACCCAGGCCTGCCGCTGAATTCTTCGGTCTTTAGCATGTGGATAGATTTCCTGCACTCTCTTTTTGCATATGATTCTTATCATAGCATTCTTTCTCAAAGCTGGTCCACTGGCTAGCTCGGTTGCTCATGAAAGATTATTTAGTCACCATCTTGGGATGACTAAATAATCTTATAAAACACATGTCATGTATTATATTGCTTCCCTTGCAAAGTCCCAGGCTACAGCAGAGGAGAAAGGAGCAAAAGAGGTCTAAAATAAAGTAATACAAACAAACTGCCAGAATATATAGAGGTAATCTTATATTGCAGTTAATTATATTTACTATTATTATTGCTGATAGGCTGGGGTTGTCCAGGGGACAGAGCCTTGCTGATAGAGTCTTTCTGGGACAATATTTAGAGAAAAAATAGAGCCCAGCTGTAGGCCTGTGTCTCCAAGCAGGTTGGCAGTGTTGTTCTTGGCTGCTCAGGGCTGTGTCCGCCTTTACCTTGAACCATGCTAAGATTAGAATTCCTTATAAACGGTGACTTCATTATTGTCATGTGTCCTCTCTAATGGCAGCTTCTGCTTCCCACCTTTGTGCAGGCCTGGCTGGTGCTATTGTTTCCCTCTGGTGGAACTGGCTATCTGGGCTGCTCATGAAAGATAGGACACCCAGTCCCTAAAGGCAGGTGCCCAACAGCTCCTGGATTGTAAGTCGCCTTGCTCACACAAACCTGCTCCCAGTGACCTTGTGTATGGACCTGTGTGGGCTGAGTGTAGGCTCTATAGATAAGGCTGAGTGGCCACCACGACATCTATGTGAGAAAGGAGCAGAGATGTCACCAGAAGAGCATTGACCCAGGAGCAGATGGACTTGCTGCAAACAGTAGGGACATCCAGTCTTGCTCTCTCTGGTCCAAAATGGCCATTTGGCCAACAGACTCTGTGCTGAGGAGGGATCCCTGCACAGAACTTTTAGTGACCCTCACAGAAAATGTCCCCTATGTCCTGATGCTTGATCCCAGTGCCCATAGAAGTGAGGAGATTCTTCCTTGGCCCCACACAAGCCTTGTCACAACCCTTCTTTCTCAAAGCTGGTTCCAATGTTTCTCTTCCTGTCCTCTGCTTACTTCGCATCTTATGCTCAAGATCTAGCACTGTTCCTAGAAATCATCCTACAAATTAGACATGAGAGCAATAGAAGGAAAGGGAAAAGGGAAAGGAGGGAGGGTGGAAGGTAGATTTCAAAATAAAATAAAGAAGGAGTTTTGGGGCTGGTGAGATAGCTCAACAGTCTAAGCGTACCATGCCATCCACTGAAACCAGGAATGGTGGCATATGCCTGTAGTCCCAGGGCTGGGGAGGCTGAATCAGGAAGATCACTATGAGTCTGAGCTGCATAGTGAATCCCTTTACCAAATAAATATATAAATAAATAAATAAATAAATAAAAAGATTTGTTTCTATCTCCAAGACTTACTTCACATAGGATGTAGAGTCATGGATTTCTTTGAAGTTCTTCGTGGTGATTTGACAACTAATGGCCAACTAGTAAACCAGCTGACCTGAACCAGTGTGGTATTGGGCATGGGGGGCCACCTAAGCATTGTTGCTGGCAGCACCAGAGGCAGAACTGGAAGGAAGAAGTTTAAAAAATCATGGAGAACTGTTGGTTCTTCTGGAGGGTATTGTCGTTCTGGCTTCCCGGCTGGAGTTGGCTGTTCTCATCATTGGAGAAGCTCAAAACCTTGTTGCTGAGGGTAGCTGTGGTTTGCTTCTGGGGAATGCTGGTCCTTACTTTGAACATCCCTTCCTGGCTCCAGAAGGTAGGATGGTGTGCTTTTCAGTCTCCTGGAAAAATTTGTGGTACTGACTTCCCTAAAACAGACTTGGCCATCCTCCTTGTCAGAGAAGCACAGGACACTGTCCGTGCTGAGGGTGGCTGTGCTACCTTTAGGGGAGTTCTGGTTCTTACTTTGAGAGTTTCCCCAGTGCAATCCCTCAGCCTTTTGACACAGATCCTTTATCCCACTGGTGCAGACTTTCTAACTTCCACCACTGACTTTTGGGTCTCCCCAGCAGAGATCCATGAAACAGGTCTGCATGAGACATTGTTGTGGACTCTTGGCCTCTGGTTGGACTCCTGAGGTGACTGTGATGGGCTCTAGGTCTTCAGTGGGACTCGTGCAGGCCCTCAGCTGGATTCTTTTGGTCTTAGTATGCAGACAGATTTCCTGCACTCTCATTGTACATGATTCTTTGGGGACTACTATAAAATAATCCCATTATTAAGTGTCCTATGTTGCATTGTTTCCCCTGGCACACCCTGCCTACCACATTCTGGTTCTTTGAGAATGAGAGGGGGAAGTGCAAAGTTGGGCAAGGCGGTACATCTCTATTTTTCCAACACTCAGGAAAACTGAGGCAGGAAGATGGCCGTTCCAAGCCCAGCTTGAGTAATTGAGTGATATTTGTCTGAAAGTAAAAACTGAAAAGGTCCAGGAATGCAACTCCATGGAAAGGCCTGGATTCCATTCAGAGTGCCCAAAGGAAAACGAGAGGGCAGTAAGCATGCAGTTGTTTTTCACAACTGTTTGGGAAATCCACAAAGATCAATTTGTACCAGTAGAAACAGATGGGACTAAAGTCCTCATGCATCAGCTCCCTGGTGAGAAATTAACAGCATCTCTCCTCCTCAGTTATGTCAACCCCAGGCTTGACCAGAATGCGTCAGCAGACAGAAGTCTCAGCGTCTGGCACAGTGCTCAAGACATCCTCTCTTTGGACTGCAGTCCCTCTCCCTTGCCCAGTGAGCTCTGTCTCTTCTGTGTGACCCTGGTGGCCTCCCATGGTAACACAGGGCAACAGGGTGAGGAACACTTCCTGGGAGAGAGACGGGCCACCGGTGACTCTGGCGCTGTCTGTGACCCCTTTCCCCACACAGCACCTGTGCCACCCGTTGTCATTGTACCATGCTGCCTACTGCACTGTATCTGGAGAAAGAATCAAGGACATGACTGGAATGCACAATCAATGGGCCTGGCGCATATCACCTCTTGTCAATTTTTAAGGCTTTGGCTCCAGTGACTTTCTACTGGTTCAAAAGCTGTCTGTTCTCACGCTTCAGTCTGCACACATGTTATATTCATTGTGGATTCAGGACTTCACAAAGAAAGGAGAAATCGCCAATGGAAGGAGAAACTGCAGGGAGTGTGCTGAAAAGGAACTGTAAGTAATTTGTAATTCTTTTTTTATGTATTTTGTATACATAAAAATTACACAGCTCAGACTCATAGTGATCCTTATGGGGCTGGGGAGATGGCTCAGTGGAATAAGCACTTCCCTGGCAAGCGCAAGGGCCTGAGTTCAATCCCCAGTTCTGCCAAAAAAAAAAAAAAAAATAGTGATCCTCATGTTTTCAGCCTCCCCAGGGCAGGGATTACAGGCATGTGCCACCATGCCAGATCTTGGGGTGGGGCCGGCACAATATGTGGTGCCAGGGATAGAACCCTGGTTCCTATGCTTGTCAAAGCAGGCATTTAGTCCACTGAGATATCTCACTGGCCCTTAATTTGTCATTCTTTAATCCAATAGCATGGATGTAAAGGATGGCCTTCAATGACTTGGGACTAAGAGCTGAGTCTACAATAAATGTGTACTGCTATATGTACTGTCATCAAAGGCACATGGATTCACACAGTCAGTTCTACAGATTTCACTACTCCCAATACGATGAATGACTCTGACTGATCTCTCTTGTTTTCAAATGTAATTTCCAGATCCTATGAACTTCTTGCTTCTAACTAGTCAGGCAAAGAGGAGGAGGAGAAACGCAGCTTGGTCTAGGATTCAGGTTCTTTGAGGTCTATTCTGGATCCAACTTATCAACACTGGAGGATCTAATTGAATCTGCCAGTACCAAAAACTGAGTGGGAAAGATTTTGTGCTGAAGACAAGGTAACTTATGGATCTTCCCATCATCCATGTGTCCTTGGCTGCCCACAGCCACAAACATCTTGGTGGACACAATAGTGGTTGCAGAACTTATAAGAGAAAGGCCTACTTGAAAATGATGTCACTTACCATTTTCAAGTAACCACCAGCTATACCAGACTACACAAAATGAACATCAGGTAGAAAGAAAAAAAGTTCCAAGGTAAGACAGTACAGAGGACATAGCATGCAAGCAAGTGCAGCAAAGAAAGCTGGAGCAGCTCTATTAAGCTCAGTAAAACAGGCTTCAGAACAAAGAAAAATGTCAGAGTGAAAGTGGGGCATCAGAAAAAGATGAAAAGTCAAAGCAGGCTGAAATGGGTTTGCTCTAATGACAGAGCTTGGGGACATAAATAAGAAATACACCACAGCAGAGTAATAGATTAGGAGCACAGAAATCTTTCCTCCGTAATTGACAGAATACATAAAGACTAACTGAAGCAGGATACAAAAGAATTGAATGACAGCACTGGCCAAACAGAGCTACTTGACATTTATAAAACATTCCAAAAAAGTAAAATGCATGTCCTTTCCTGGTGTATGTAGAACCCTAAGCAAAACACTGTGAAGCTGATTGTAAATCAAATCTTAACAAATTTTTAAAAATTAAATAATACAATATATGCCTGTGGGTCACACATTAGCTTGCTAGGAATGTCATAAACAAATCCAATGTCCTGAGCATGAGCTATTACAACAGAAACATATTGTATCACAATTTCAGAGGCTGGGAGTCTAAGATCAACGTAACGACCAGGTCATTCTTAAGTGTCTGGTCCTTGCCTTGCAAGTGGTGGTCTTCTTGTGTCCTGTGGTATCCTTCTGCTTATGATGCAGAATCCTAATCTCTTGCAATGACAAGGACTTCAGTCATGCTGGTGCAGGGTCACCCTAATGAGAGCATAATATAATTGCCTCTCCAAAGGTCCTGTCTCCAAGTACGATTGCATTCTGAAGTACTGAAGTTAGAGCTTCGAAATAGGAATGTTTGGGGGAAAAATTCAAGATCAGATGGGATTACACTAGGAAGTAGTAATGGAAAGATAATATGATGTCTACCATGTAGAAATTTCAGAAAATGGGGCCAGGCAGATGGCCCAGTAGAATAAGCGCTTCCCTGGCCAGCACAAGGGCCTGAGTTCAATCCCTAGTTCTGCAAAAAAAAAAAGAAAGAAATTTCAGAAAATGACACACAGGATAAGCAGGAAGTTACAAAGCAAAAATAAAAGCATTTGAGTAGAATAAAATAAAAATAAAGAAAAAAATCACACCATATAAGATGTAGCTAACACAATGCTAGAGAAAGCTTATCAGCATCAAATGGTCATATAAAAAAGGAAGAAATGATACAAGTCAAAAATTGTACCATAAGGAAGCCAGGCGTGGTGGCGCAGGCCTGTAATCCCAGCACTTGGGAGGCTGAGGCGGGAGGATTGTTGTGAGTTCGAGAACAGCCTGAGCTACAAAGTGAGCTTAAGGCCAGCCTGAACTGCATAGTGAGACCTTGTCTCAAAAAGACCAAAAAAAAAAAAAAAAAAAATTGTACCATAAGGAACTAGGAAAATTAAAGCAAAGCAAGCCATAGAGTGAGAATCAAGGCCAGAAGTCAAGAAATTATAAACAGAAAAACAATACAATGACATAAAAAGCTAGTTTGATAAACTAGCTAGTTTTGGTAAACTACCTCCATCAAGATAAAAAAAAATAAAATAAGAAAGGGTAAAAAGGCACACATTACCAATATCAAGTATAAAAGAAAATATACCAGTAGAATGTCCACACACATTGAAAGGACAATGGCATTTCTACACGCATGTTATTTACTTTACATATATAATTTAACTATGTGGTTGTGTCAAAAACATGAAGATTAAACTAGTGATCTGAACAATACAAAATTATTAAGACAGTTGATTGGTGGTTAAAAAAAGTACTCTATAGTGCCTAAGCCTTGAGGTTCCACTGGTATGAATTCTACAATTCCAGTGAGTAGAGAGAATCCTTTCTAACCACTGTTATTAAAGCCAACAGTACCTTAATGCCAAGTCAAAAACAGCACAAAGAAAAAAATAACTTTACAAAAGATCCCTGAATAATTCAGATACAAAATTATATTAGGAAAACAAATCCAATAATTTGTTTAGAGGGCCTGCCAAAGAGCTCAGTGGATTAAAGAGCCTACAAGCAGGCTCAGAGGCCAGGGGTTCGATCCTGGGGCCTGCCAGGACTGTCTGGTCCTGGGGTGGGCTGAGCCGCAATTGAGACTGGGCATGGTCACGCATGGCTATAGTCTCAGCTCTTGGGAGGCTGTAAACAGGCAGATCACTACGAATCCAATCTAGTAGTGAGACCCTAAACACCCTGACTTTTCCCTAAAGTACAGGAAAAAAAAAAAAAAAGGAAATTTTGTTTAAAAAATGAGGGGTCAGGAATGGTGTCTTTTTATGGGCTATGACCACATGCAAATAAGGATTGAAAAAACTATCTTCTGATTGGACCAGTGAACCACATAATCTTCAAATGAAGCATTGTAAATAGCCATGTTCTTATTGGTCCAAGGTAGCACTTTTCTGGTTGGTTCTAGGTACCTTGATGATGGTTGGCCCTATACTGGGATGGTTCCTCCCCTGCTTCCCTGTTTGTAGTGGACAAGTCTGCGTGTGCCCTACACTGGCCTGCTGGGGCACTTGGGTGCCCACCTTCCACATCCCCACACACTGGTAGATAAAGACCCAGAACATTTCTCATCCCAGAGCTGGCGGCCTTGGAAACCTGGAGCAAGTACTCTTAGGCTTGCTGAAGCAACCCTTCTGCTCAGCACTGGGGACTGAGACATCGGCCTACCATGATGGCTTTCATCACGATTTATTTAGTGCTTTTAAAAAATATTTATATCATTGGCCTTATTGAACATTTTTCACTGAGTTCCCTTTTCCTTTCAGGAGCCAGAGGCCAAAAACAACAGAAAATGAGTTACAGGAGTCTCAGCGAGAAGTCTCCCGAGACCCCGCCATCTCCTGGAAAATCTTCCTCAAGAGTTTATGAGACAAATATAAATACACACTGGATGAAGTTTTCAGTGACCTTTAAACTGTTTGCATTTCAGGAAGCTTGCAAGTGGAATTCCTGTCCCTGGCACATCCTTAGGATTCTAGGCTTCAGTTAAAAAAATCAAAACCAGATCATGTTTGCAGAGAAACATCCATAAAGAGCACAGCCCAGACCTGGGTATTGAGGAACCTCTCCTCTTGGATGCCTACTGGCCTTAGAGAATGTATTATGAGCTTTCTGTGTGGTTTATTTAATCCCAGAACCTTCATTCAGAAAGGACTGTTATTCCCATTGTACAGAGGATGAAGTGGAATTTCAGACCCATAGCCCATGATTATAGACCCTGAAAGAGTCTCCAGCTTCTTCAGTGTAAAGCGAATTTGTGTTGTCTATCTTGTAGAGTTGTCACATAGTTTGCACTTGGAAAAGAAGAGAGTGGATGCCCAGTAAATGGGCAGTGGCAGCACATTATTAATGGTGCTTCTTGCTTCATCAGGCAGACTCCTGAGATGCCTTCTGTCCCTGTGACCAAGGCAGCAGGGGCTGTTTTTTAACTTTACTGGGAACAACCATCATCCCTGGGTGCCTAGCCCACCCCGGGTGTTTGGCGGAGACCCTCTCACCAGAGCATCTCCTCCATGATGAGCTAGTGGTAACAAAAAAACCATCACGAGGCGCCAGACAAGAGTGACACCCTGGACTGTCCTCACGAGCAATGATGAAGCATTGTGATCTCTTATTCCTGGTGGCCTCCTGGATAGGAAGTGAGGCAGAATTCTGATTCCTGCAGGCTTTATTCTGTGAGGTTCACAGGGGCACTTGGGACAGGAAGAATGGGGACCATTTTTCCATAATGGCTTCTCCTCCCTTCAAGTAGGCAGAGCTCAGACAGATGCATGCTGTCTGCCGTCTCGAGCAAGCATCTGTATTTATGATGTTTTATGTGAGGCAGGTGACACACCTTGTGTCACCATTCATGTCAGAGCAGTTCTTCCTTCTTAATATTTAGATGTTGGTGTAAGGAAGAAAATAAAGCAAAGGAGATAGGAGGAGAGTGAAAAGAAAAAAAAAGAAGAGAAAAGGCAGGAAGGAAATTGTGAGAGAAAAAGAAGGGAAGGGAAAGAAAAGGGGCAAAACTAGAACAAAGTGGGAATTACATGTGCACATTAATCCATGAATAGCGCGGCTAGATCAAATCTGAGAACAAAATTTCTAGCTTCATAAAATTCTCTAGCTTACTGAACTTCATGTTTTCTCTATGCAGTTTACTTCTATTTTTAAGTATTGGAGGCCAATTTTTAAGATACATTCTAAGAAATAAAGGAAATAAAAGCAGTAGGGAAATAATTACCCATAATCTCTCACACGAAGGTAAAATAAGAGCTGGTAAGATTTGGGGATATTTTCTCAGCATCTGTGTGTGCATGCGTGTGTGTATGTGTGTGTTCTGCTTTATCCATTTAGAATAAAACATTGGTATTTCCTGTATCACAAAAGAACAGGCCAAGAAATTTCTATTTATGGAAGAGAATAAGAGAAATAGAAGTTTTATGCAAAGTGGGATTACCGGTAGGGTCCATCCATAGAAATAGGGTATTAATGAAAATAACAGATGAATCTCTTACGCTCTGAAGTTTAGGGAATAAGACTGCAGCAATATCCATTTCCTAGTGTCATTCTTTATGCTGTGGTTATTTAAATATTCACATTTAGGAACACCTGGTGACTGGATGTAGGACCAATGTATTATCTCCCCAAATTTTCTCTAAGTCTCAAATTAGTTCAAAATAATTGCTTAAAGATTCATTTTATAGCAACATAAGGACAACATTTGTATGTGTTGGGTCAGGTGAAAATTGCTACAATATTGTAGTAAATACCATTCTTTCTATTATTCCTCTACAACTTTGAAAACTTTCTCTAAAAAAACTCACAAAAAGGGGTTGGAGAGATGGCTCAGTAGAATAAGTGCTTGCCCAAGAAGTACAAGGGCCTAAGTTCAATCCCCCATTCTGCCAAAAATAAAAAATAAAATAAGAAACTCAATGAAATTTCTAGGTCAAATCTTCCTGCACATTGATACATTTTATAGGGTCTTTCAAAAAATCATTTTTAACCAAGGAATATCTGGACCATCAATTCATGTGTATGTATCTTTTATAATTAAACAATTCTTTACGCTACTAACCTAATACTTGAAAATAGAGTTGAGGTATTTCAGATCATATTTGATGACTATACACAGTCAAAACTGTACTTTTTGACCTAGATGTTTAAAATGTTTTCTTACTGATCTGAATGGGGATACATAAATAATGACAATCTTTCACTTACATTAGCAGTTACAAATTTTGTTTGGCTTGAAAATATTATGAAAGTATTTTAGTTGCATAAAGGTATGTGTCATAATATCAATGAGGCTTTAAATGTTTAAGTAATATTAGCACTGCCAGGGAGATGGCTCAGTGGTATAAGCACTTCCTTGGCAAGTGCAAGGGCCTGAGTTCAATCCCTGGTTCTGCCAAAAAAAAGAACAAAAAGCAGTTATGGGCTGGGGAGATAGCTCAGAAGCAAGCACTTGCTTGCTGGTCCCCCCCCCCCAAAAAAAAAAAGAAAAAAGAAAAGAAAAGCAGTTCAATCCCCAGTTCCAAAAATGTAATATTAGCACTAAGATCTTCAATGATGAGAATGAGACATATTTATAAATATTAAAATTCACAAAACTCTTTATTCTCCTCAGTATGTAAAGGGTTTCCCCCTACCTGTCTTACATTAAGGATGATATATGCACTTGGCTTAGCAGAACTATGTAGATTAGGGGAATGAATAAATTACAATACATGGTGGTTGAAAAGATACTGATTTAGATATAGAATCCATGGTATAGATTTACACATTGCAAAGAGTTGTTGTCTCAGATATTGGATAGGGAGGAGAAGGGTTGAAGAACTTATGTAAGAGGGCCAGGGAGATAGCTCAGTAGAATAAGCACTTGCCTGGCAAGTGCAAGGTTCTGAGTTCAATCCCCTGTATGGCAAAAAAAGAAAGAGAGAAAGAAAGAAAGAGAAAAGAACTTATGTGAGAGATTTTTTTTGTTAATGAATGAATTCTTCACACTACTATAATGGTAAATATATGCCACTAATGTGGTCAATAGTATAGAAATTTACAGTAGAAATAATGAATTTTAGTATAAACACTTGGAAAAGCATTCCACATGGGAGGTTAGTTCAATACTCTGAGCTGTAGCATGAAATGCAAACTGTGGCCAAATAATTGAGCTGTGTTTCACAAGTTTAGAATAGCCTCGCTGGTGAGGATGGGGGTGGGCAGAGAGACTTCCCTAATTAACTTGGAAATGCAGAGACTGAAAATAAAGGAGATAGCAGCTGCACCTAGAAACTATGCTCCAGTTGATGAAGCGTTTCCACTGAGGTTAGGGGTTAATAACTCTGACATTTACCTGTGCATATAAAAGCTGAAAACTATTAGCCACATGCTGGATGGCGGGAGGTGGGCGTCTTACCGTTGGTGCGGGTGGTTATAGATGATTTGAAAGAAAAGGCCAAAACAATCCGCGTGGCAGTGGATGGGAGCTAGAGGCCTGAGGCAGAGTCACATTTAATTTAATAGATGTGGATAGTGAAGGGAGAAATGGGGACGGACGTGCTTACGGGATGAAGTGAGCTAGGAACATTGCCTCCCTGCTCTACCAGGTGAGGCCCCTGACACAGTGACATCCCAGCTCTGAAGAGCACAGGTTGTAGATTTTTAATACCATTCTTCAGGAAAAACGTAACCAGGGCTTCTAAGAGAAATGAATGATTTTGGAGCTAGAGTAAGGAATATGAAAAATGAGTTTAGTGGATCTGAGTATCTTTTAATGCCTGAAAATAAAGACATGCTATATGCACACGCACACACACACACACACACACACACACACACACACACACACACACACTAATGGCATATGTCAAAGGAACAGAGGAATTGCCAGAAGAAACTATTGAGGAAAGCTGCAGCACTGAGGCACAAAAGAAAGAAAGAAAGAAAGAAAAAGAAAAAGTGTGGGATGATAATCAAATTATAAAATCAACATCATAGAAGTCATACTAAGACTTCAGAGAGATTGATAATTAATTAATATTGGGGACAAATAGAAAAGACTCTCTAGTACTGATAAATGATCTCTAGCATCCATGAAGGACATAGTGCTATTATCAGTAAATAGTGTTACTCATTAGTTTTAAATGAAGAGATGAATCAAAAGATAATTGCTCTTATAAGGAATTTCCTCTTATAACAACCATGTTTGAAATATACGCAGGCAAAATTATCCATGTTCTAGGACAGCTCTCCTTTCTTGTTTCTGAATAATTTGGTTTTGAGTTTCAGTGCACGCCTAAAACTACTACCATCAGAAAGATGGAAGAGATTTGCAGTTTCTAGATGGTAGTTTTTCATTTTTTGTTTGTTTGTTTGTTTTTGTCTTTTTTGTCCCAGTATGTAGCTGGGGGTAGCCTTGAACTCACAGTGCTCCTCCTGCCTCGGCCTCCCAATTTCTTAGATGACAGGGAGATGCCATCACGTCCAACATGATGGAGTATTTTTTTTTGTAATACTAGAAATTAAACCCAGGGCCTTCACTTGGAGCTACATCCTGAACCCTTTTTATTTTAACACAGGGTCTCCCTAAGTCCCTAAATTGCCTGGGATAGGCTCTAACTTGTGACCCTCCTGCCTCAGCCTTCTGAGTACCTGGTATTACAGGCTGCTTCACTAAGACTGCCTAGGATTATTTTAATGGAGCTTTTTCTCAGGCTTCTTGTTGTACAAAAACGATTAGAAGTACCTGTCTCTGGACTGACTTCAGAAATCACAGACTCTAGTTTGAAAAAATGCCTCAGCCTGGCTATCCCCTGGGATTGCAGGTTAGTCCCCAGCAGGATTCCTGTGTGCCTTAAGCAAAGTGCATCATCTGCATGAGCTTTGGCTCCCGGGAAGCATGTGAGCACTCACCGTGCCAAAGGCAGTCAGGTGTGACAGTGCTGAGGGAGGAAAGGAGCCTGCCACTGAGCAACGGTCGGCAGCTGCTTGGGAAAATCCCCAGACTCAGTTTCTCCCCTTTAGGTCAGGGAAAAGTCACCTCAATTTTATCTGAAGTGCCAATATAGGGTCTGCAGTAGGCACTGCATCCTTGCCTGGCTGAACCCCTCTCCTCTCATTTTAAGCATGAAGTAGCATACTTTGATAATCTCACAACCTCCTGGACTTCTACAGTTGGCAAACTCTTATGCCAGAGATACCAGAGGCCCCTAAGGAACCTCGTGCCCTGGCCCAGGTCCCAGCACCGCCCTGTAGGACCTATCTTGTGGAAGTTTGACCCTGTTTCACAGGTGAAGGAGACAGAAGCTTCCTGGGTGAATGGCAAGTTAGAGAGACACCAAGTGAAAACATATCTGTGGGAAGAGGCTGAGGCTAGTGGAATGGTATGAGGGCACAGCTCATGTTCCCCAGTATTTTCTTTTTGTCTTGCTTGTTGTGGGCCTTTGGGATTTCTGGGACTCCTGAGTCTACAGTTTTCTCCTCTCCTTCTACACTTTCCATCCTGCAAGCTGTCAGCTTCCTCCTCATAGGGCCCTGCACAGCTTTCTGCTGTCAGCAGCTTTCACCTGTGTATACACCTCTCCCACCTACAATCCACATGAACACTGAGCCCAGGGCCCCCGATCAGTCCCTCCTGTCCCTGAAGAACCTGCCCCAGGTATTTGTGGAGGCCCTGGGGGATAGTAAGTGAGGGGCAGTTGGGGATGAAAAAGATCTGGTGCTGGAAGGGAGCTATTATATATCAATCCCATATTCTCATTTTAAAGATGAAAGCAATCATGTCCAGAAGTCTTCATTCACTTGCCCATAGTTGCCTAACACTAATAAACGTCAGAATCCAGAATTAAACCCAAACTGGGCAATTCCATGATTGATTGATGCTCTTTATATTAAAAGACAATTCTGAGTAAATTAGCAATGTTAATAGGAATTTAGATCCTCAGGGACCCACATCGAATTTTATTTATAGTCCCCACATGCACACAATATAATGAATTCCTGAGAAGAAGGAGGCAAAGTTTTCAATGTGAACTTTATATGTGCAGGAAACACCGGGGTCGATTTTTATTGGCTTCCTACACTTTTTTTTTTAATTCCGAACAACTGAATACTTTCCATGTGAGCATAAATGGATGTCTCAGTTGCAAAGGTGCCTGGAGCTCAGGCTTAACCTTTGGTTTAAGTATCCACCCTGCGTTGCATAATCATCAAACGGGATATGATGCAATTTTTTTAAACACACTAAGCAAAACAAGTATTGAGTAACTCAAATCTCTCCTTATCCTTGTTTGTGCTTAGCAACCTTGCAGGTCTGTTTAACAAAAAGCCTTGCCCCTGAGCAGCAGCTCATTAAGAGGCCCAAAGGCTGTAGAGAACAGGAGGCTTCAGGGTGTTGCAATCAGCTAGACAGGCAGAGATTATGGGGAACCAAGTGCTGATTCCCTGCTGGGTGCCCCGTGCAAGGCACCAGCGGAACCCAAGGCTTGACACACTCCTCTGTTTATTTGGTGACTTCAGCCCTGCAATTGGAGCTGGGCAACTTTCTGAAACAGATTTTTCTGTTGAATGAGATGATGCAACATTACAGAAAGTCTTGAAAAATGAAAATCAAACATACGTCCTTTCATCACCCCAACAGAAGTGTTTCTGTTCTTCTCTCAGCCCTTCCGGGTCTGCTGTCCAGGTGTACACGGCCTCCCCCGCAGGAGGGGAAGGAGCCACCCCCTTGCTGAGCTCTCTTGGGCTAGAAACTGGACTTTTTTATTAACCACCAAATTTATTTCTGCAAAAGTCCTCCAAGGCCAGTGGAAAGATTTTCCTCCCACTTGACAGAGAAACATAAAACTTAAAATTTCAGAACATGCAAAACATTCCCCAAGAAAGTCATCACTGTAGGGCTCAGCTCCAGTCTGTTTGATTATAAAACTATCACTGTATTCTCCATGGCAGGGTCAACCGACTTTATATATTACACATTTAACATGATAGCCAAACATATTTCATTATATATCACCTTTTAAATTTATGCTTGAATATGTACAATCTAAATATCAACAGATATATTACTGTTACTCAGACACACTAAACTACATAGCAAACGCAAATTCAAGCCTACAAAGGTTCAAGAACGCTGGAGATCTGAGCTGAGAGGAGATGGGAAGGAAAGGAAGCAAACATGACCCAAGTTTCCCTGTGCACCTGTACCAATTTTTCCCAATGAATATGTTTATGTATCCCAAACATGGAAAATGGGAAGAAATGCTCAAGACTGCAAGAAATCTAGCTGTTTCCTTCAAGCATGGTAGCCACCCTCAAGCCACAAGAGTCTTATACCCCTGAGCCTTTGCGAATTCTAGAGGGTTGTTTGACTTGCATGTCTTCAGTTAGTGCCTACAGTACTGGGGAAAGCCACATGGGCCTGAGAAGGTTATTTTCCACCCTCTTTGACATCCTGGGTTTCGTTGATACCCTTCTGTGTCCTATTTATCTAGTCTTAAAGGTCACACTGTACCCTTCTGCAGTGCCTGCCCCAGGCTGATGGCTCACACTGCTTCTTTCTTTCAGAACAAGAAAACAAAGCAGCTAGATGAGATCACTTGGTTGCCTAGGCCTGAAGTGACTGCCAAGGTCTGGACCTGGATGTCAGGGTCCAGAGGGTCCCGTATGTTCTTCCTCCCCAGTGAGGTTTTGACCACCGTGGAACCACTGTACTTCCCAGTGAGGCTTTTTGGTGGCCCCAGACTATGGCCTTAGCAACAGTTGCTATGATAATGTCTTACCTTAGATGGAGCAGGGCAAGAAAGGACAACCATGGAAAAATGAAGCCTCCTTACAGTGTCCAGGGAATACATGTATTTCTCTTAGGGTTCTACAGAGAGGGAAAATCAGTAGAGCTAGCAAGATAGGCATATGTATCTATATGCGAGGGGTCATGGGGAAATATAACAATGTTGACATTCGAAAAGAATACACGCAATAAAAGACCCTTTGCTGTGAATCTCTCCAGAGTCTTTCCCCTCACTTGGAGCACACACTTATCCCACTGCTCTGGCTGCTCTCTGGAGCTCTCGAAGCCCCCTCTCATGAGTATCTTTATGTGATGGGATCAAAAATATGGTGAATACTGCTGCCAAGTGCCACTCCACAGAAAGCTATGGCACTTGTGACACACCATGACGTAGTGTCTTCAACCTCCTCAGTCGCAGGATCTGGCACCATGGTCTTGACTTCTGGCTCTTCCCTGAAGTCAAGACAACCATGAAAGGAAAACAACTGGAATCCATTCAAGACATTGAAGCAACCAGAACAGCACGGCTAAAGACCCTCAGGAAGCAGGAGTCCAGCACTGCCGCAGGATGCAGCAAGGGGGCGGGATGAGTGTGCTTGCAGCCAGAGGGAGTGTCCTGAGTGCCACTCCTTGTGATGTGTCCTTCATTGCAATAGCTTCTGAAAGTACTAAATATACCCTGTAATTTTCAAGCATACCGCATAGGTAGATGTAGGAATAACTGTACTGGGTTTACTTGGAGCACCTGGGCCTGCTGGTTGCACGGCTGAGAGTGAGTAGGCCCGCGGGCCAGGTCTGGGGCAGTGGGTGCCATCACTGGAGCTGGAAGCAACCTGCTGCAGAGCCTCAGCTTGCCTGCCAGTGGGAGGCTGGGCATGGCTCAGCTCAGGCCCTGGGCGGACTGCAGGAAGCGCCACCACATTATGGCACACAGCAGCTCTAATGGCGGCCTGCTCATCTAAATGAGAATCTCATCCCAAGCTTCAGCGCAGAAATATTAGGTTCAGTGTCATAAACCAGACACCGCAAGCCAGACCGGCTAATGTCAAGCTCGCCACTGCCACACGCTTGCCTGGGCAGCACCGCAGAGTGCAGCAGAGGTGGCTGCCTGTTTGGTAGCTCTCTGCTGAGGACTCTACCCTACCTTTTGAACTCCTGGTTACTCAGAGAGGACACTGTCTAAAAGAAATAAAAGGGAAAGCAGAAAACCCCATATCAGTGCCACTCATTTAATGCATTTCAGAAATGTTAACAATCAGCATTACACCAATCACCATGCATCCATAGCTAAATAGGACCCTGTTCTCCATCTCAAAGTTGACTCTTTTCTTGTGTTTAAATTTTTAGATTTCTTATACCTGCTGGCATGAATGCAGAAACGGAGAGCTGAGCATGACGCTGGAAGACATCGCATCACTGGTGGAGCTACAATAGTCCAGGTCCTGTTTCCTTGTGTCCCCACGGGTGTTATGCCAAGGCTGCAAAGAGGACATAGAAGGAGAATAGAGAAGCAAAAGTGTGTCCTGGGAGGAATCCAGGAAGACAGGACACCCACAAAATCACCTAGCATCCCATATAGGAAGGCCTAGAAGGAATGGAGTTTTGATTTCAGGCAAAAAAAAAAAAGGATGTTTATTTCTCTTTAGCAATTGATCATGTTTGCCTTATGCACACCATTTTACAAATATAAATATATATATATATATATATATATATATATATATATATATACACATATGTGTATATAAATTTTATTTTAATTATAATGGAAGAGGAAAACAAAGTTGAGGACAATATCTTATAACCTGTCTAGAGCAGCTGCATCCACACATACTAACTGTACTCCACTATGTCTATTTGTCTCTCTCACTCCTTATTCTTTTATTTCTCATTAATAAATTTGAAAACATATCTTACTTTATTTAATGATTTGTTCCCAGCCAGTTCACATTTCATTCTGAGAAAAGGGAAATTAGGTGGATAGATAGACAGATAAATGTGTGAGTGGATGGACATATGGAAAAAAGGGATAAGAAGATAAATTCTCCTTTGAGAGAGATATGCAAAAGTCATTGAAACGATGACCCCTTCAAGACTCATCTAAGAGGATCAGAAAGAGGACAGTTTCTCCCCAGGGGTACGTACAGGGCGTGTGGTGAGTTTGGACTGCTCTGAGCTTTGGTGGGTAGGGCTAATAAATGACTTAAGAACCATGTCATCTGGTTAATGTGCTTCAGAACAGATCCCAGATATTTTGGTCATTATGCTGATGAAAAGCTTTTTGGATAAAAAGCCAAGCTAAGCTATCTCCCTGTGCTCCTGCAGTAATTAGCCATTTCTTGCCTAGCTCTTGCTGTTTTTGATAAGAGCCATTAGAGTAATAATTACAGGCTGGGCTAATGTATTAATAACTCTGTGGCTGTGTATTCAGCATGCCTCCGTGTGAGAGGGAGACACATTAACCTTTTAAATGTCCTCCATCAGGACTGTGTCAGACTTTTATTCATGGCCTGGCCCAGCTGCCTGAACTCCACCCAGCCACAGAAGTGAGCCATGTGTATGGAAACACAGCCTTTTCATTTTGCTGTGGGCCTTTCCCTTCTCGGGCACTTGAAATGAAATACTGTGTTTAACCTGTGCATCCTAAGAATGTACGTCAGCTGCAAAGCCTGAAATAGAGATGGTTTGCTGCCCTAAATATTTGATTCTTGAGTCAAGTTATTATAATTGCTAGGCACACTTCTTTAAATATAGAGGGGCTGAAGAACTCCACATTTGAAACAAACACCGTGTTCAGATGGACACGGCTTCTATTTGAGTTCTGAGGTTTAGTCAGGGCAGTAGATGTTCACGAGCCTTCTCACTCCTGTGTAGCTTTAGAAATGCAGGATCAAGAGCTCTCCTCGGGGTTATGGGTGCTACTTGCAACAGTTAAAAGGGCTGTAGAGACTAAAGGACATAAAGTTAACATGTCCTTTTTTGAAATGATTGTTAATCTGCCATTGCTCCAGTGCCAGGGCAGCTGTTTCACTGATAAGTACTTTCAGATTACAGAGTGAAGGCAAACACACTTGTCATAGACAAAGCATCTATTAGAGGACCTGACTGCCTTTGAGTTGGTTGATAACTTATCTTCCACACGCAGTGTATTAAGCTTAAGTGCAAGGCTGCCTTTGCTTCTGCAGAAGTGGCCTTGGGATAAAAGTATTTTCAAGTGGTCCTGCTTGGCGTAAGCTCAAGTTTTAAAAGAAAACAAAGGACTGAGGGTCTCTGTGTGTTACAGGTTATATTTCTGCTTGCAAAATGCTAAACCCTCAGTCTCAGCTGCACCGGGCCAGATTTGCTCTGTTTAAAGCATTGAATTGTAGATTCCATGATTAATATTGCAAAGAAACTTTAGAAGAGTTTGATAACTTGAAAATAAACTTAAAGAGGAAGCATAAATAGGGTTTTCTTGGTAGAAGTCATGGTATTTTAAATATGGCTATCACTGTAGCAGTCTTGAGGCTGAGGCAGGACGGTCACAACTTTGAACCCAGGCTGGGTAACTTAGAGATTTAGTAAGAACTCAAATTTATTTTTTAAAATTTGGAAAGTTCTAGGGGTATAGTGCATTGTGACAACATTAGCTCAATCCCAAGTACAATAAAAAAGTCATAGTATTTTTTTTTTGGCAGAACCAGGGATTGAACTCAGGCCCTTGCACTTACCAGGGAAGCACTTATTCCACTGAGCCATCTCCTCAGCCCTGAAAAAGTCATAGTATTCTGAAAATACTTCTAAGACTGATGTCATGCTTTTACTGCATATTTCTAACATGTACCTAAAACAGTTTTTTCCTCCTCTAGAAGTTAACAATGTAGTATGGGGGAGAGGGGAGTATATCTACAAATATATCCATTAATGACTCTGGTTTTTTTTGGTACTCAGGCCCTTGTTCTTGCCAGGCAGGCACTTAGGCCACTAAGCTATCTCCTCAGCCCCAATGACTCTGTTTAAAAGAGATGAGTTCTACATAAATAATTCCAAGATGCAGGAAAAGGTAACTGGAAAGTTTCCCAAAAATTAACCAAAGTTTCTGGCAAGTGCAGGATGGGAGGGCAAAATCAAAGAGACTATTCTGGAAAATCAAGAATCAAGACTTCTTCTTGGTGTGTAAAACTTCTTCAGGCATATATATATATATATATATATATATATATATATATATATATCGTGGTGAGGGAACATTTGAGTCAGAATAAACTTTAAAGATGAAGCATTTGTATTCAAGATATGCAGGGCATTGGAGAGAGCTGGGATCAGGTCATTTGAAGGGTGCATTGAGGACAGAAGAAATGATTGTCATGTCTTTGAAATGCACAGCATGTAATACTACAATTATTTAATTACATTTTAAATTAGACAATAGAACACTTTGCTATAAACTTATAGATAATTGTCAGATAACCAGTGAGAACTGTGCAGGAAATACAGAGGGAAACCAAAGGGTCTTGATCATTATCTTATGGAATTTACATTTCTAGTGGGTAAAAATACATGATAAATAAGTTTGAAAATAAGTGAAGAATATGTAAGCAAACCAGGCAAAAACATATCAGCACTCACATATCACTGTACGGTTAGCAAAACAGCTGCCCTGGTGAAGGACAAAATAGAAGGAGAAAATGTTACCTGCTTTGCAATAGCTCAAACTTCCTTCCAGTGACATAAAGGTGACATTGCACTAGCAGTTGGGAGAAATCTAAATGTCAGGCTGGATTTGGCACCCAGCCTACAGCCTGGCACCCTGGCAGCACCTGAGGTGGGAGGTCAGGGAGACACCATGGACAGGGACACGTGTTCCCGAGTCACGTGCTGGAAGGGCCGTGCCAATCAATGTGATCTGTGAGGACTTCATGGGCTGGAGACCGTCAAACATGAGACAGAGCCATCGGGGAGGAGCTGAGAACACAGCATTCCACATACAAGGCACAACCAACACATCTGGTGAATATGTAAGTTGAAAATAAATGCCAATGAAAGACACACTGCTATGATCCCTCTGAAAATCTTCTCACAAATCTTCTCTCTGAACACATTCATCCCACTGTCATTTCTGCTTTCTGCAAAACCTCTGGAGTCCTCTTTCCTGAAGGAGTTTGGGCGCACTGTCCTGGCTGCCTTATCTTGAATGGATTCAAAATGCTTCCTTTTAATAGTCATTTTTGGCTTTGGGGAAGAACCTGAAATTGCACGATTCCAGGAGTGGCCATTAAGACGGGTGAGGATGTTGGATGGCGCTCATTAGTCGCGCTCACTGTATCTGTGATCGTCAGCAAAGAACCTCAGCAAAGAGGACTCCAGAGCTGCTGCAGAAAGTGGCAAGAAGAATGGCGTGCGTGTTTGGAATGCATATGGTGGGGGTATCGTGAGTGGAATTAATGGCAGGATGTCTTCATTGTAAGAATTATTCTTAATGTTTAACATTTACTCTATATTTTATAACATCATGAAGAATAAATAATGATGGCACAAACTTCTACATGGCTAATATAGTTATTTTGGAACACAAAATCCAGTAAAGAAATCAAGCCAGGTGGTGCTCAGATATTAGCGGTGAAACCACATAAGTCACCCTACGAAATCAGCCTTTTATTTCAACATTTTAAGGTAAGTGATATTCATATGTTGTGTATGGTTTGTTGTAGCTGCAGCTAGGAGTAATACTTTAACTGAAAAATGAGTTCATAAGGCTCCAGTAAATCTTGATTTCTTTGTAATACACAAACACATGCATATAGCTTATGAAGCCCTGATTTATGGAATGAAGATTTCAGATTGATGTCACTAAAAGGAACCATATATAATTTAGTTCAATTTTTTGTATTTCTTATTTTAAAGAGAATAGGAAAATAATAGATAAGACACTAGGAACAATACACTATTTTTAAAAAAGATAGGTATTCAACACTGGTTGTTGCATTGCACGTCGTTGTCTTCAAGGTACTTGCTCAGATTGCCAGACATTAATATGTAACATTGGACAAAGTAACAGTTTGTAGCATTAACTACCACTTTCAAAAAATCAACAGGAATTAGAAGCACCATCACCTTAGCTACGCTGAGTATACACAAACATGACGTTTCCCTTCCTCTTTTTCTCTCTCTTCTTTCCCTCATCCCCAATAGTCCATTCCTTCTCCTCAGTTTCTTTCTGTTTTACCGGATCCCCTACATCTTTCAGATTTTACTTACTCTTTCCAGTTCTTACACTAGGGAGACAGTGTGACATTTGCACATGTGGGTCTGTTTTATTTCATGTGTGAACACAGCATCTAGCTGCATCCATTTACCTAAAAAAAATCCTCAAGATTTTCTATCTTTAGAGTTGGGAAATGCTCCTGTGTACAAAAATAAAACCACTTTTATGCCCATTCCTCAGTTGATGGGCACTTGGGTTGTTTCTAAGATTTAGCTGTGAAAGATCCCACGGCTACAACTTGGGTGCACACATATGTCATGGTGGTCTGATGTTTTCAGTTCCTCTGGGAAAATACACAGAAAGGGAATATCTGGGTCAAATGAGACTTCAAGTCATAGCTTTTTGAGGAATCTCCACAGTAATTTCCATGGTGGTTTTGCCGCTCCACCTTCCCATCTACAGTGGAAAGGGGTTCCTTTATCGACACATCCCTTCCAGCTTTTGTTATAGGCTGACTTCTTCATGATAGCCATTCTTCCTGGGGTAAGATGTCATCTGAGTGCGGTTTTAATATGTCTTCTTCAAATGGCCAGTGCTGTAGAACATTTTTTTCATATATTTACTTGCTATTTGTACTTCTTCCTCTGAGAAGACTGTGTCCATCTCAGATGCCCATTTTGGATTAGGTCTTTGAATTGGGAGGTCTGATGTTTTTATTTCTTTGTATATTCTGGGTAGAAGTCCTTTGTCTGAGTGACTGTGGGTTAAGATCTTCTTTCCCCCACTTTTAGGTTTTCTTTTCACTCTGTTAGTGATTTCTTTGATATGTAAAGACTTTAATGAGATTCCGGTTGTTGCTTATTTGAAGTATTTCCCATGTAATTTAGTTTTTATTCATGAACTCGTTTCTCACCCCTATATCATCAAGAACTCTACCTACTTTCTCTTCCAGTAGATTTAATGTTTGTGTTTTAATGTTTAGAGCTTTGGTCCATTTTGACTTTAGTTTAGTGCATGGTGGTACACATGGTTCTAGTTTTAGTTTTTGGCCTTTGGAACACCAGTCTTTCCAGCATCATTTGTTAAAGAGGTTATCTTTCTTCCAATGAACATGTTTGACCACTTGCTTTATCAAAGATAAGGTGGGTAAGTATATTCATAGCTGTGTCTACATCTTCTAATCTGTTCCATTAATATTCAGGTTGGATTTTTGCTAGGTACCATGCTGATTGTATCAAAGTAGCTTTGCAGCATAATTTCAAGGCAGGGATTTTGGTGCCTCCTGCCTTTTCTTTGCTATTCTAGGTATTTTCAGATTCCAAATGAATTTTAGGAATGTTTTCTCTAGACCTATGAGGTATGCCGATTTCATTAAATCTGTATAACAGTTGTGAGAGTACAGCCATTTTCACAATGTTGGTTTTTCCTATCCATGAGCAAGGAATGTCTTTACATTTTCTGAAATCTTTTTCAATCATTTTTTTTCACAGTATTGAAATTTTCATTGTCTGGATCTTTTATTTCCTTTGCTGTATTAATTCCTAAGTATTTCATTTTGCAGGGCACTATTGTGAAGGGTGCCGTTTCTCTAATTTCATTCTCAATGAGCTTGTTGTTTGTGTACAACACTGCTACTGATTTTGGAGTGTTGACTTTGTATCCTGCTATGCTATTGAATTTGTTTATTAATGCTGGGTGTCTCTTCTTGGAGATTTTTGGGTCTTCCACATAGAACATCATGTCATCTGGGAATAATAACAATTTTACTTCTTCTTTTCTAATATTTATTCCTTTTATTTTTTTCCTCTTGTATAATTTTCTGACTACTATTTCCAGAACTATATTGAATAGTGATAGTGCAGGTCCTTGTCTTGTACCTGTTGTTTTATTGTTATTTTGTTGCTGTTATTATTGTTGTTGTACCAGAGATCAAACTCAGGACCTTGTGCTTGCCAGGCAGGCACCTAAGCCACTGGGCTATCTCCCCAGCTCTTGAACTTGATTTTAGAATGAAAGTTTTCAGCTTCTGTCCATTTAGAATGGTGTTGGTTATTGGCTTGTCATAGATGGCTTTCATCAGGTTGAGATAAAGACCATCTATTCCAACTGTCTGTAGGGTTTTAATCATGAATGAGTGCTGGATTTTGTCAAAACATTTTCTGCATCTATTGAGATGATCATGTGGAGGGTGGCTTTTTTGAAAGGATATATTACATTTATAGATTTACATTTATTTAATCAGGCTTGCATCACTGGGATAAATCCCACCTGCTCATGCCATGTTATCTTCCTGATAATTTGCTGCACTCTGTTTGCTAATGTTTCACTGACTATTTTTGCATTTATATTCATTATTGAGATTGGCTTATGTGGGATTAAGGTCCCATCCAGGCTTTTTCAGAGATATACTCAAACAACTGTGGGGCACTTAGAATAAGAACCATCTCCTATGTCCATGCACATGTATATATACACATAAAGTACGTGTATATTAAAAAGTAGCAGAGCCAAAACTTTAGGAATTAAGCAATAATCTTTTTCTACCTGAGTTTACTCTGCATGTTTGCAAATCCCATGTCACCACACTGGAAACTTAACTGAGGTCTCTTTAGTGGCTTTTCTACTCTCTTTAAGCTCTAAGGGACATGCACTGTCCTACACCATTGACAGTACAGAGAGAAGGGCTGTGTCACATCTCTTGGATTATCTTATTTTTTGTCTAATTTTATTGAGAAACAAATAGCAATGAGACAGTTTCAAAACAGGTTAGTAGGACAGTTACATTTATTGATACATTGCATATTGTTGTCTTCCTAGTAGTTATTTAGAGTACAAGATGCAGACATTTATATCCTGTCCAAACACTATTAGTACAAGTTTTTCTTCTCATTGAGAAAGTTCTGTATATCTATCTTAACTATTTTGTGTACACAGATACAAAATGTACATTTATATCCCCCTTTTTTGTTTAGTTTTGTCAGAGATGGGTATTACATTGCCATTTTAATATTGTAGGTGCATGAATTCAGCAAAATAATTCTTGGATTATCTTAGATCAGAATACTGTAACCAAATTCTAGAGTAGTCAATTTACAAACATCAGAAATGTGCAGATTGCCAATCTGGAGGCTGAGAATCCACAATTAAGGTGGCAGCAAATTTGCTGTATGGTGTGATGCCACACCTTTTTGTTGGCTCCTGCTCTGTGTCCTCCTTGCCATGGGAAGAGGACAGAACACGGTCCTTCTCATTAACTTTTACAGAACACTGATTCTGTGCCTCACCAGATCTCCCCCCAAAGGCCTTACCTAGTACCACATTGAGGATTAAGTTCAATTTACAAACTTTGGGGAGACACAGACAGCCTTACTGTGGTCAGTGCTGTAGGCCCTGGTCTCATGTCCGCTTTGACACAGCCAGCACTGTGCTTGTCCCCATGTGGCAAGAGCCAAGTGCTCCACCTGCTGCTGGTCCCATCTGGCAAGAGCCAAGTGCTCCACCTGCTGCTGGTCCCATCTGGCAAGAGCCAAGTGCTCCACCTGCTGCTGGTCCCATCTGAACAGCCCTTGTGCCATAGGAAACGCTGTATGCTTTCCACATCATCCTTGGAAGTTGATTTCATGCACTTGCCTAAGATTTCTGCCTCTTATTCCTTCCTGAGGACAAGCTCTACCCAAGAAGTCTTTTATCCACCTCTCCTCTGTGTAGATCCACTGGTCTAGCTATTATCATCTCGCCTAGGCTTCTTTCCGTTCTGAGAAAGATAAAATTAAGCTTTATTCTGAATCCTTTCTGTTTTTGCTAGGTCACCTGACTTCGTTGCTTATTTCTCTGTATCCTGCTTAAATGCAGCAGGTCAATAAGGCAATAAGACATATTTTGATAAAAAAAAGAACACATTGATGATATAACAAAATGTCTTCCCACTACACATGATTTAATATAGAGTCGTTTAAAGACATAAACTATTTGTTGATCAGCCATGATACAAATCAACATAACATGTTCTAATTTTATGTCATAAATACAAATTATTCTCCTTCCCAAAAAGCACACAAACTTTAGTATGCAAACTATGTGTGTCTCTAGTAATATGTGTAATTGTGGGTCTCACACGTGCATGAGCAGAACCCGCTTCCTGAGCATGCCAGGTAAATCCTTATGCCACCTCATGAACATTAAACTAAGCCAAATGATAGAAATGTTTCTTTGTTTTACAAGACATTCTTCTGTTTCCTTTAAGAACAGACCTTGACAGGTCCTTTATCAGCAGTGTGACAAAGCAGGAAAAACAAGGTTTTGAAATAATCAGGCAAATTTCAGTGGCACAAAATTATAATCCCAGGCAAAATGACCAGATCAGCACTTAATCTTAGAGGTTTATCTAAATCTTTTCCTCAAATGAACAAACACCATCCTTCCATTCATCCTGCTAGATTCAAAGTTTACATGGCCACTATGCTGAAGATCATGCTGGTCACCAAGACCACAGGGATGAAATGACATGGACGACCCAATGAGCTCCAGTCTACCTGAAAGACATTCCGAGTCCTTCAACTTTCTTATGTCATGGACCTCTTACATAATCTAGCAAAACTTCTCATCTCCTTCGCAGAGTACAGCTATTTATGCATTAAAATATGAGATATTTACATGCAATAAAGCAAATATAGAGACTCACAAAATAAATAATACAGCCTTACAATGTTGTATGAGTCAGTGCTCCCTGGAGACACACATTTAATGTAAAATATGTAAGTGTAAATATTTACAGGCTGGGCACACAGTGACCACCTATAGAGTCAGATGTGTAAGAGTGCATAAGGGCCATCTGTGCACTGAAGAGTCAAAGTTTTAGGCAAACATCAAAAGCCTGGAGCTCACTATAGAAGGGGGTGCAAGTCCATGTAAGGAACCTGAAGGGTCTTGCTGGACAGAGACTGAGGCTCATCCCAAGAAACAGAGGTGAGCCTTCCTTCTTCTTTACCTTTTTATTCCACTCAGGCTACAAGCTGGTTGGTTGGTGCTACCCACACCCACAGGAAGTCTCCCACCACCAGTAAACCCATTCAGCCGCACCTAGAACTAGGCCATTCAGTGGGTTATCTTGCACTGTGTACTTTTTTAATGTATTCAGTACAGGATCTACAGGGTCTCACTACACATAGAACTCGGAGCGACCCTCCTGTTTGTAGCCTCCAGGGATTACAGGAGTGCACCACCATGCCCAGTCTCAGTGCACCCCTGGAGGTGGGACTGGCACAGAACACAAGGAATCAAACCCGGGTCCCTGCGCATGCCTCAGCAGGTGCTTTAGTCCACTGAGCTATCTGGCCAGCCCATTCAGTTGGATTTTACTACTTGGACTAACACAACATTAAACTATCACAAATATTTTACTAAAGTATAAGTTTAAAGTCATATTAAAAATTGTAAACTACTGTCACTTTGTTAAAGTCTATAATTTTATTTCTTTGTTTTTGCCTTGTGGTGGTGGAGATGGAGATCCTGAGCATTATAAATGAATGCCCTGCTTTTCAGCTACCCTCCCCAGGCTTGTGTACCCTGCTACATGTGCTACTCTACCAATGGTCTCCAGGTATCTGCAATTGTAATGTGATACGAAAAAATCAGTCACCTTAAAATTTCAAAACGTTGTGAGAACTATAGCTGTAGCATACTTACTAAACTTATAATAGGAGTAAATGATACATTTCTCTTGGTACAAGCTGAAAAAACAAAATCTGAAAGAAAAATTCTCCAGCCAAGTTCACAGGCTACCTATCTAGAGATTGGATGCACATGTGTGGACCCTACTTAAAAATGGTCCTGCAGGAAAGACCGACTGACATTTGCAGACAAGCAGTGATAGAATCATATGACAAATGTCTAAATTAAGACCAAAGAACGAACAGTAAAAAACTCAGTGTTGGGCCACAAAGATAGTTCAATGGCATAGGCACATGCCTGGTAAGTGCAAGGTCCTCAGTTTGATCCTCAACAGGAAAAAAAGAGAGACTCAATGCTGAGAATAAGTGGGTTCAGTGGGAGGAGGATTATTTTCAGTATCTTTTCCATGCTTTTTTTTCCAGCGCAAAAGAATTTTTTTTATTTTATTGAGAAACAAATAGCAATGAGACAGTATCAAAACTGATGAATAAGACAGTTTCAATAATTAAATGCACTATCTTCTTAGTGGTTATCCATGGTACAAGAAGCAGACAGGATATCCTGGCCAAACACTATTACTACAAATCTTTCTACTCACTGAATTAAGTAAAACTAACTATTCTGTATATACAAATACAAAATGATGCTTCCTTTGTATCCTCTATTTTTGGTTTAGTCCTGTCAGAGAGGGTACTCCATTGCCATCTAAATACTATAGGTGTGTGAATTCAGCAAAGCAATCCAACACGGTCCAGCAGTCCACAATAGTACTGAGTTATCTGCAGAAGTTGTTGACTTGAGCCTTTCACAGCTCAACACATTATATACCTCATTTTTATACTTTTCTGCTGGATGGTTAAAACCAAGATAAAGCAAGACCTACATAACAAGAAATTTAACTTTTGTATGTGATGAGGTCAGTCACGTACCCTCAGGATTTACCCTGTAACCACCCTGTACAGCAATTTGTAGATCCTTGTGGATAAGCCTTGTGGATGAGTCACGGCCATTGCTTGACCAATTTGCTCTCTGTGAAAACCTGAGAGAATGTTTTCTCTCCATGTGACTCTCCTTAGGCACACTATACATCTTTGATCACTGTCCTCTGTGGCTCCATAATCTTCTTGATCAGAAAATTTGGGACACAACTGAGTTACATGATATTACTGTACAGGTTCTCCTATGTCCTGAGTTCTTTTACATGTTTAATGGCAATGTGTCTTCTATTATAATAGTTTTACAAATGTAAAAATTATTGTAGTTTATTAAACATTGTTCAGACTTGTACTCCATTTTCTGTCAAATAAGACCATGACAATCTGTCTCTAATCTACCTCAAGAGTTCATCAGCTCTGGCATCATGCGACCTCTGTCTCTTCCCCTAAGTCACAATGGCCAGGAAAGGCAGACTTTTTTAATCCATTCAGCACACCAAGGCAGCCAGAACAGTGCAGTTAAAGACCCTCAGGGAAGAGGGCCCCAGAGCTGCTGGAGAAAGTGGCAAGGACCACAAGATAACTGTTCAAAACAAGTGGTGGATTTTGAGGGAAATTCATGAAAATGTGTCTTTTATTCTAATAAATTTAAAAATAATTTCATATTCATCATTCTTGTATGGTGCTGGGGATTGAACCTAGGGCCTTGTACAGATAAGGGAAGAGCTCTGCCACCAAGGCACATCCCCAGCCTTCATCATATTTCCTAATTATGCTTCAAATAAGGAACTATGAAGGGACACATGAAGAGTAAAAAGGAAGAGAGAGTTTCTCTTGATCAAAGTTGTGTGTGAAAAAGAGTCGTTACCATAAAAACAAACTGCTGTGCCTGCTACAAAGGTAGGCTAATTCTGACTTGACATTTCAGACTTTGAAAACTGTAGATACATTTTCAGAAGAAGAGTGACAATGTCATATTGGATTCTGAAATTTAAATCTATACCAAAGTAGAGACTGTTTTACTCAATTATTTGGCTCCTTCTAGAAAACAATATTTGAAGCAGAATGCACAACAGGGGATGCATTTTGTTTATAAATGCTCTTAAATTTCACTGTTTTCTATGAGTAGTAAGAATGTTAACATGGTAAAATCAGGACTACATTTTGAAAAGATACACTTTGACATAAGCAAGTGTTTTTGTGTTCAGATCTTAGACAAACTACTTTGCATGTTCTTAGGGAACAGAAAATTTTCATAATTTTCTGATTGTTTGTAGACTTGATTTACTGGAATCATTTGGTTCTGCGAGTCAAAGTCATTCCCACCATCTCTTGAATGGCTGCTCTGTGGCCAGTCCCTTGTTTTGTCATTTGCACCACTGCACTGGAAGTCTATTCCTTTTCTTTCCATCTCACAGATCAGAATCTGAATACCAGTAGTCACCCAAGGAAACAGAAAAATAGAGACCAGTGTACTTCAGGCAGCAAGTCCACTTCTCATCCCATTCACTAAGCTATAATGTCTTTTAAATTGAATCACTAAGCTGAGAGCCAAATATGAAGAGATTGCTTCATGAGGCTACTGGATGTTTCCCTTATTGTCCACTAATGTCCAAGTCCAGGGGAAACTTGTAATGAACAATGACTGTGAAATCAGAAGATATCAATGGATATGGTTGTGTAATGAATCAATTACACTGAATCAAGGCTTACATAAAATCTCTAATGTTACCTCTCCACAGAACCCACAGAAAATCATTTGTCTAGATATGCACTTTATTAAACATCCATTCCATGCATATTATGTCACAGATTAGCCCAGCCAATGTGTGTATGCATGTCTGTGTGTGTGTGTGTGTGCATGCATGCATGTGCTCACATGTGTGTGTGCGCATGTCTGTGTGTGTGCATGCATGCATGTGCTCACATGTGTGTGCATAGTTTTATTTCCCAACCCTCTCACCACTTATTAATTTTTTTCTAGATGGCCTGACCAATCACGTCAGAATTGATCCCTGGCTCTCTGTATTTAATTACTTCCTTCCAAAAACTCCATGACAGTAATTCTAATTCACATTCAAATACATGTTTTAGGGGCCACTGAGATAGCTCAGCAGTCTAAAGCACCTGCTGAGACAAGCTTAGGCAGGCACAGGGAACCATAGTTCAATCCCCAGCACAACATGCTGTGACAGTCCCAACCTCAGAGAGGACTGAGGCAGCCAAAAAAATCTAAAACAAGTACATGCTTTAAAGACTTGCTTACTTTCCATGACTCAGAGCTATTTGAAAATTTTAACCATTGTTGTTGTTGTTGTTGTTGTTGTTGTTGTTGGTGGTGGTGGTGGTGGTGGTGTGTGTGTGTGTGTGTGTGTGTGTGTGTGTGTGTGTGTGTGTCTGTGTCTGTGTGTGTGACACTAAGGACTGAATCCAGGATCTTCATATCCCCAGTACTGTCTTACTCTTTATTTTGAAACAGAGTCTCACTAATTGGTCCAGTTTGGGCTTGAACTTGTGATCCTTCTTCCTCAGCCTCCCAGAGTGCTGGGATTAGAGTTCTGTGCCACCTCACCTGGTTCCATTGTTTTTTGGTCTATTTCCTCACTAGCTAGCACAGAAGCAAGCACAGGGAAAATATACACGTCTGCTTAAAATGTAAATTTGATCTTACTATCATTTCTCTGCAAACAGAATCATTTGGTTAGCCACATTATTACACTGAACAATTTAAAACATAAAACAGTATTCAGATCCCAAGTGTACATCTCAAGCTTAGATCCAACACTTTCTGGGTCTCTACTGACTTCACTGCTGCAAGTTCAGAGTACTTCATCTGCCAGTTGCTCTCATCATTGGTGACAAGCATATAGGTGTCTGGTGAGAACAAATGTGTGTGTGTGTCTGTCTGTCTGTGTGTGTGCTTGTGTTGGTGTGTGTGTATGTGTGTGTGTGTGTGTGTTGTGAGGAGAACACACCCTGATGGCTGTCCTGCTCTTCCTCCTTATTTTTCTTTACTGTGACATGAGTTCTTAGGACTCCAGCCAGGCCAGTCCTGCTGAGCTGGAGATGCTGCATCATCAGTGAATTTTTCAGTTCCTTTGTGGTTTGGCATTGTCATAGCCATATCCCTTATTGTTTGAACATAACATTCAACATACACAACCCAAAGGAGGAGAGGCTTCATTGACTCACAATTTCAGGAGAGTCTGTCCATGCTTGGCTGCTCCAAAACAGGAGAATCAAGGTAGAAGGGCATGGGGAGTAAGTCTTCTTGATTCATGGCCAGAAAGCAGAGCAAGGGAACAGCAACAGAGAGGAAAAGGAACCAAAGAGAGACCCCCAAGCCCTCACCACCATGGTCATCCTGGCACATCTAGGCATGTCTTTTACTAATCCACTAGTCAGCTCTAAGGCAATCAAGTTGAAGTTCAGTTTAACTACCATAGATGTGCAGCTGTAACACTGAGTTTTCCTTGGTCTGTCCCTTGGTTTTCCTTTGATGATATAGGGCACAGACCACCTCTCTCTATCCTTAGGCCAGCAGGGGTCTGAGCCACCTGGACCTGCCAGGGCAGAGGTTCTAGAGGCTGCTCTATGACAAGAAGATAGGTCATTTCCATGCCAGCCCTTAGTGAGACACATCAGAGACTCATGACCCACATCCTTGGAAATTTGTCTGGGAAGACAGACAAAGAGGCTGATTGTTCTGTCTGACTTTATAAACACAGTGATGAAGTTGTAAATAAGAGTTTAGGGACATTAGTTGTTTTAGGGTTTACAGAGGAACAGATGCAATATAAAATACATGCATCGTTATATAAGGGATTCATCAGAAGAGTTCACTGGGTCAGAAGCACAAGGCTCCAATGGCCATCTGCCACATTATAGGTGAAAGAATCCAACACAGTAGTCTTCATACTGGAGACCCAGAGGATTGAGTATCCGCCAAAGGTTGAAGGCTTGTGTCTTAGTTTCTTTTCTTTCATTGCTAAGACAAAATATCTGACACCCAAGTTAAAGGAGAAAATATTTATTTAGCTCACAGTTTGTAGAGGTTTTAGTCCATACTTGGCTGGCTCCAAGGCAGGCTGGCTTCATAGAATAGAACAGTTCAGAATGGCCAGAAGATAGAAAAACAAATAAGAGCCCTCAACAACATCTTTCTGCCTAGTGGAACTGAAGGCTAAATTAAGTATTGAACATTTTGAAAATGACATTCTTATTTTCTTTAACTAAGAATTGAACTCAGGACTTTGCACTTGCCAAGCTGCCTGCTGAGCTATATCCCTGGGCCATGCCATCCTAATGGCAAAATGGAGCAAGAGATGGTATGGGAGAAGGCTGGGAACAAAGAAGTAATAAGCAGCCATCTCATCTGTGCCATGGTGTCCCCAGTCGGTGCTGGCCTTGTGAGATGGGCACATTGGTCAACGTTCTCTTTGGTAGCCTGCAGAAACAAGCAACCCCACTAACAATGGCTGTTGCTTCTCTCACATTTTATGTCACCGTTTTCAGTGTCTGTTGGAGACAATTGCTACCATATTCCATATGATAATTTTGTCTCGTAGTACAGGATGAGGAAGAATTCATTTGAAGAGCATGCCATCCTCAAAAGTAGAAGAGGGATGTTAGGACTATATGGAGACTGAAGTCTCCCCAAGGCTCTCCCACACATGGATATGTGGCTTGGCTTTCTCTCCCAATCTATTAGAAAGCTTACATCACCTAACCATGTTTTCCCTTTTTAGGAAAAGGATGTGGTCATTTTAAATGAAAGACAGGAAGATCTGGGGACCAGTAAATGAATACCCAAAGCCTTCATAGGCAGGGGTTTCTCCTTGAATGGTGAAAGGGCAAAGGCACAGCCCCTCTCAGTGCTCCTGAGACTGTCCGTGTATCAGTCAGCTCAAGATTCTGTACCAAGACATCATAGATTGGAGAGTGCAGACATCAGAAACTTATTTCTCATAGTTCTAGAGCCTGGAAGTCCATAGCCAGGGCTCCAGCTGACTTAATTCTGGTGCAGTGTTCTCAGAAGGCCTTTCCATAATGTATGTAGCTAGAGAAGAACAGTGAATTTACTGCTAGTGGTTCTTATACAAGTCTGGTCGCCACATCATAGCTATTGGCTATATCAGCAGTGAACCCAGCCTACAAGGTCCTGAGGTCTCATCTCACAAAGTCACTAATTTCCCCAGATGAAGGTCCCACCCCCATCACCCCACTCAGCTTCACATTAGTTCCCCTTAACTGTATTCTTGTGGTTCCAGTTACCTATGATCAACTGCAGTCTGAACACACTAAATGGAAAATTCCAGAAATGAATGCATCATAAAATAAAAATCATTTTTATTTTAGAATACTATTGTAATAATTCTATTTTATTAGTAGTTATTGATCTCTTAGTGTGTCTAATTTGTGCATTAAACTTTACCAAAGAGATAGGTATGTATAAGGAAGATCATAGTAGACAGATATAAACATATATATCACAGTAGGCAGATAGTTGGTAGAGAGTAGATAGGTAGATAGATGATAAAAGAAAGAGAGAGAGAGAATATTCAAGACTAAGGTTTCAGATATTCACTGGCAGCTGCTGAACATATTTCCCTCAGATGAAGAGAAAGCTACTGTAATTACTTTCTCGTGGGTTGAGCTCCAGAGATGGAGGTCTTGGCCTGCCGCAGGGAGCTGAAACTCAATGTATGATTGGGGCTGACAAAAGGACCCCATTGTAGATGCACTCTTTGAAAATTATAGCAAAGATTTTTGTTCCTTTTGCAGGGCCTCTCCCTCATCACCTCAAGACCAACAAGAACCTAGCACAGGCCTTCCAAGGAGCCGGGGAAGCTCCAGATCTATGTTTCCACAACTGTCACTTGACACAGTAGAAGTTCCTCATACTTTCCATGGCATTCTCTTTGATTCATGTTATTCCAACTTTCTATCCTCTTATATCACTAAATTTTCATTTATCTTGCTACTTCTCTGTATTTTATCATTAAAAAATACTTGCTTTAAAGACCCATTTCAGTGTGTCTTCTCTCCTGCTTCATCTCTTCTCCTTACCTCCCTCATCTGTTCTATATTATGTAACTTGGTGTGGTCATTTTCCTAAAAATTTATTAATCTTCTATGTAGTTGGATTTTCTCTCTTAATTGTGCAACAAGGTTTGTAGCTCCACCTTGCCTGGAATCTAACAAAATTGTGATGACAGAGAAAGAAGAGAAGGAGGTGAAGAAGAGGAGGAAAGAGCAAAGAGGAGAATGTGGAAGAAGAGGAAAAGGAAAAGAGGCACAAGAAGAGAAAGTGAAAGAGAAGAGAGTGTGGAGGAGGAAGAGACAGAGGCAAAGGAGAAGCAGCAACTGAAACCAGCAACAAGAAATGATGGATGGACGCCATACTGAGTGTGTCCTGTCCTCTTTCAGGGAAGTTTGCATGCTCCATTGGCCCTCTGAAAAAATTTAAAACTCTGCTGTTAGTGGGATTTGAGGCATGACTTGGCAGAAGGAGAGAGGACAAGAGGGTGAGAAAGAAAGGAGATTTGAGAAATGTTTGCTGTCCCCTGGCCTGGCTTTCTCGTTACTGTGGAGTCCATGCGTGTTGCTGGCCTGGGAGTCCCAGCCTCAGTCCTCTCTCTGGGCCAGCAAAGACCTCTTCACAGCCGGCAATCTAATTAGTCAGCAGGAGGATGAAGGGAGGAACAGACAGGCTCACTTAGGCTTATTAAAGACTCCCAGTCTCTTGCTTGGGAAATTGCTCTTCTGTTTTACCTGAGCTCTTTGCATTTTGTAGCTCTCCTGGGAGCAAGAGGCCAGTGTGGGTTGAATTCCTGGCTAAGCCATTTGGCTGAAATCCCCCATAAAACCTTGGCACCAGCCTTCCTGACTTGGAGCTTTTCTCGTTAAACATGGAGACAGGAACCTGCTGTTTAGCATTCGGGGGCCTAGGTGAGATAGGCTGGTCCCCTCTTTCCCAGGACTTGAGTTGAAACAGAACGCAGAAGAGAACAGAAGTAACGATGGTCAGGGTGAAAAGTGGACCCTACAGGACCCAGGAGAAAGGAGACGAAGAAAATAAAGATGTGCAGTTAGAACCTTGGCTTCCAAACACAGCATGGGCCCCTCTCAGACAGCAGATAGTTCCTTGCTTAGAAAAATTTATTGTATGGGGACAGGGAGATGGCTCAGTGGAATAAGCACTTCCCTGGCAAACACAAGGGCCTGACTTCAATCCCCTGTTCTGCCAAAAAAAAAAAGAAAGAAAAGAAAAATTTCTGTAAAAACACTCCTTCCACTTGAACTCAAACCTGACCTGGGCCCTTATTCGGGGTCTATGCAATACATCGCTTGGTGTATAATAGGAGTGATTTGAAGAGAGGAGAAGAGAGTCAGCCTGATAGCTCAGCATACTAAAGTGCCTGCTTAGGCAGAGCACAGCGGTTGTGGTTCAATTGCCGCAGTTTAGGCCCAGCCCATGGTGGTGAAGACTAGGTAAGGTGGTGCGCGCCTATAACCCCAGCACTTGGGAGGCTGAAAACAGTAGAATCATCCAATGTGGTGAGACCTGTAGACCTGTCCTAAATACAAGAAAAAAATGAAGAGGGGGGAGAGATAAAGTCACGCGGTGCCCATATCTTTTCAACCCTGTTCTCCATGATCACTGGAAGAATGCTTCTTTGCCACCCAGGTTTGCCCTGGGAGCCCTGTGATGTATTCTAGTAAGACTTGAACACCTTGCTTTGAGCACAACACTGTGTGAGCTTGGATTCCCGTGGCCCATTCACCCTGCTGCCCAAGCATGGGGCCTGATGCTGAGGAATACGGGTCTCTTCAAGTCATCATCTGTAAAGAATCAATGGTGCTGAAAGCAAATTGACAGGAGCTGAGAAAGAAACTGCAGGTTCAGACCAGACACTGAGAAGAAATTGTAGGGAGAGGAGAATACAGAGAGCTCAGAGACTAATGAGGGGAAGGGACCAGGAAAAGGGCTGTGAGCTTTATCACCCAGCTGGGTGGTATCGAGTACACCTTTTGTTTCGAGGGAGGAAATCTAGAGGGGAAACAAAGGTCTATTTCTCATCTGAGATGGTGTGCTGTGAAACAGGAGCAGGGATAAGAGAACGAGATGCTCTTTATGTTGAGAGGAAGCCAGCAGTACAAGAGGGACCAGGAAGGATTCCAATCCATCCAGCCAAGTTTTCAATTACTTCTCCCATCTTTGGGGTGGGGTGGGTCTTATGGCATTAGAAGCACCACAATATTGAGCCAGTCCAAGCCACATGGTCCCCAGAGCAGGACACTGAGTGGGACATCCCTGATCATGAGATCTTTTGCCTTCTCGCTGCTTTATAGACACACTGCAAAGCTGTCTAGCACATGGAGTACTTAATGGGGTGCTGCGAGAATCTACAGGCTTTGCACCAGACACACCTGGCTTCCATCACCACCTCCACCCCCTGTAAATGATGTCACCGCCAGCAGCTTCCTGAACTCACTGAATGGCAGGCAGTCGACTACGACCTGTGGCGACGATACCCTCCTGATGAGTGTCGGAAGGACCACAGGTTACAGATGGAAAGTGATTAGCGGAACACCTGCGTGACAGTGATGCTAAATCATTGTGCAGTGGAGTTATATTTAGTGTGTGCATAAGTTAATGAAAAAACTAATAACTGGGTTGTCCCTGAAGTTTCTTTCAGCTCTCATTTGTTATATTTAGTATCATGACACATTGCTTGGGGATTTTTAAAAGCGGATCTCCAAAATGTGCCCGGATGCCTTTTGGAACCCAACATCTGGTCACAAGATAAGCAAAACAAGGTGAAATATGGCTTTTCCCTCTGCCTAAGCCTTCTACTTTAAGGTATGTATTTAAGATAAAGACAGAAGAATCATAAATGTGAGAGAAGCAAAGAGGTAGTGAACTGTAAAGACACTCTGCCTGGAGTGCGAGCCGTCTGTGTCTTTTTTCCAGGTAGAAACACACTGGGAGTTACATACACTGTAGATCCAGGAGTCAGACTCTGGGGTACGGGATGCAACAGGGGCAGACAGTAACCCAGGAGGCTCTAGATGCTGTGATTGATTACCAATTTTCCCCACTTTGGACTAGAGCTACTGCTATAATCTAGGATGAAATCACACTGTGTTTGCAAGAGATGTAATTAAAAGTGCTCTCAGAGTCCTGACAAGTAGCCACCTGAAAGTCACCCAAAAGCAGAACTGTGTGAGAGTGCCAGCCCTGCCCCTAAATTACTGCATCTCCATAGCTCTTCCACATAGTGTGTTTGAAATTCAAGCTCAATTTATTGACAACCCCTGTTTCATGCTAGCATGCAATAAAAGGTAAATATAATGTTATATCTTCTTTTAAAACCCATAGTAGCTCTCACTGAGTACTTTTGTATTCTGCATACTCCCTTAAATGTGCTACATGTGTAATCTTTTATTCTCATTCTGGCTTTTTAGCTAAACATAACTGTCCCTAGAAGTTAGAAAATTCACTAGTATTGTTCAGAGAGAAAATTTTAGGGTCAAACCTCAAACCTAATTGATTCTGGCTACAAAGTTCACATGCTTTCTACTACCCATATGACTTTCAAGCACCCCAAGATGAAAATGTAGCAATGTGACAGCCAACTTGAACACTGAGACAGCGTGGTCATACCACACTGCATGCCCTGATGGAGGTCCTCTGCAGAACCGTGAACCCACAGTTTGGGGTTGCTGTCATTTATTTCACCAACGTCTGCTGGGTTACTGTCTGGCCCTGTTGCATCCCGTACTCCAGAGTCTGACTCCTGGATCTACAGTGTATGTAACTCCCAGTGTGTTTCTACCTGGAGAAAAGACACAGATGGCTCACACTCCAGGCAGAGTGTCTTTACAGTTCACTACCTCTTTGCTTCTCTCACATTTATGATTCTTCTGTCTTTATCTTGAATACATACCTTAAAGTAGAAGGCTTTAGGCAGAGATAAAGATTTAATTAGGTCAGCTGGAAAACATGCTGCTTTGCTCACCTGGGACTATTTGGAAAATCATATATGTACACACTCCACGTTTCACTGAAGAGAAGGCCTAAGCAGAAAATGAGCACTGGGTGGTACTGTGGTGATGGCCAGCATCACACAAAAGGTGACAGATCACTGTCCTGTGGCTCAGTGCTACTCGATAAGGCAGGCACAGTGAAGAGATGTGGGCTGGCATTTTTGACCTCTAGTTTTCAAGGCTGGTTGATTTCTAGTTAGGTCTTATTTTGTGGAAATATGGTCCATGGACATGCATACACGAGAATACGCATTTGCAGTACAGAAGGGATTAGAGGAAGACCAAGTTTTCCATGCCAGGTCCTCTGCTCTCCTCAGAAGCTGTTGTTAACAGTGTAACTTGGATCCACATCTCACAAAATCAAAGAATGAAGTCAAGGACCAAGAAGGTAGACAGAGAGAATCATTACAAAGAGAGAAGGAGCTCCCAGGAGTGGAGGAAAGACTCAAAAGCAGATTACTGCTGAGACTTCTTATCTGGAATTTTTATGCAAAACCTGATTGGCACTCAGGCCACTCTGAGCCAACCTGAGGTCAAGTTAAAGACTGAGACAATCCTACATAAGCCAGAAACAGATTGAGAAGTTAAGGCATGTGGCAAGCATTATGTCTAACAGTGCTTTCTGGCCTCTGTCCTATCCACAAGGCCTATTAAAAAAATAAAGTGAGAGGAAAAAAATTTTTCCAAATAGCTGCAGAAGTTGTCGCAGCAGCTGCTCGTCATGATGCTGTTCCCTCGCCAATCACATCCTGCCCCGAACATGGACCTCAGGGTCCTGCTTTCCTGAGCAGGGCCTGGCTATCCTGACACTGTCCTGAACGCAGCAGTCCTTTACCTGCATCTTTCCTCTGCCTAACTTGTCTGTCTGTCATGTTTTCCCCAGTAAAGGTTACCTATAAATACATTGCCTTCTGTTTTATTTGTGCAATAGATTCCTACCGTACATTCTTTAAGTCTTGTCATTTTCTTCTAGAAATTTTCAGAAGCTTTTCAGTATTATTACACCAACAGCCCATTTTTTTTTACAATAAAAAGGCACAGAGCTCCAGGATGTGCCTTCATGAATTTAACCAGCCCAATATCAATAAACCCATTAATTTTTCCTGGTTTTCATTGACTCATTAATTTTTCCTAGCTTTGTTCTTTTGAGTGTTGTTTGGATATTATTTTACATTGATCTTAATAAACACATTCAAAAATCATTGTGAAGGCTAGGGAGCTAGCTCAGAGATCTAAGTACCTGCCTGGCAAGGGCAAGGACCCAGGTTCAATCCTCAGTACTGCACACTTCCAGGAGCCAAGCCAGCCACCAAAACTGGGTGTGGTGGTGCATGCCTGTAATCCCAGTGCTGGGGGGAATGAGAAAGGAGGACCATTATGAATCCTCCATGCATAGCGAGACCTTTTACCACATAAACAAATTTTTAAAAATGTTTTTAAATCATTGTGAAGTAAACTCCCTAAGAGTGGCATTGGTAAGCTAAATGTAAATGAATTTCACATTTTAATATACATGGCAAAGCCTCATTGAATCCAAAACGTGTGAAACTGGATATTTTATAGCCCTGCAAAGTAGGCACCTTCAAAGACCAGGCAGTGTGGTCACAAGCAAGCAGGCTCTGAAGCGGAAGGACCAAGTGAAGCAGATGACTCAAATGACTAAATGATTTAATTGCAATTAATTAGAATTTTAGAAAGTAAGAGAAATGGGTCCTAGAAGAAAAACACACGAAAGAGTTTCATTTTGAAGCTATATTGACTCTTCCAACTTTTGTGGGGGTTTTTTACTACTTTTTAAAAGGAATAAAAGAGCAAATAAACAAATAAATAAGGAGAAAGATTAGAAATTATACAGAATTTCACTCAGCAAAATGATAGAAATTCAGCAATGGTTGTTACATTACACATTGCTGTCTTGAAGTTAGTTGTTCAGAATACCAGATATGAGCTTGAAGAATTGGCCAAAAAAAATTAAAAAGAGGATACAAAAAAAAAAATTAGGCATTAACTGTTTCTTTCAATAAACCACTGGAAGTCATCAGTACAATTTTCCAGGCTATCCTGTGGCTATACATATATTATCCCTTCCTTCTTTCTCCTTTTTTTTTTTTTTTTGCAGAACCAGGTATTGAACTCAGGCTCTGCTGAGCCATCTCCCTGGCCCCTTGCCTTTCTTCTTTCCTTCTTTTCCCCTTTCCCTCATCCCACATTCCAAATACCCACCAACTAAGGAATGGATAAAAAAGATGTGGCATTTTTGTACATGGAAATACTACTCAGCTATAAAAAATATAAACTTGAGGTTTTTATAGATAAAGGGATTCAATAAGAGACCACACCCATAAGTGGAAGCAATCAGACTCACCTGTGTAAAGATCATATTGTCTACCTAATCTGAAAACGTTAATAAAATCTGAAAGGTATAATAGATACTGTAAAAGGAAATTATTGATCCTTGTGAATTGTGTACCAATCTCATGTGCTGTCTAGTCAAAGTTAAATAAAAAGTATTTTAGGGAACAATGAAAACTTAAAGCATACCTGACCTTAATTCAGCAATTTTTCTTCTAGAACTGTATTTTACAGCTCAACTAAAATAACGTAAGGTAGAACGGACTGTACTTAGGATTACTCATGGCACCATTGCTTGTGACGAGAAAATGTCAGCAATATCTTTAAAGCACCTCTGCACTGAGCTAGTGATACGAAGATCGCGCATACTGAGGACAGAATGAGCGGTTACCCGTGCACTAGTACAGAATGTTCTCACAGGTATAGCGCTAAGTAAAAAGGCAAGTTAAACCGTGCTCATGATGTTTACCTAGAAAAGAAGACAAAACCCAGGACCGTCTGCCTGTGGCAATTCCATTACATAACTGTGATATTCATATATTGTCACACACAGGCCAACACACGTCCACCTATGTACAGGTGTGCCTTTTGTTCTGTTGTTTTAAATACGTGTGTCTGAACAGGCTCTCAAGCAACAGACAGTAATGGAGGTCTTGAAACGGGTTGAAGACAGACAAGAAGTTCTCCACTCTAAGACTCTTGCATATTCCAAACCCAAAATAGAAATGAAAAGGAAATGACAGAAATGTGTGTAAACACAGTGCCTGTGGATCTGCCCACCTATTTCTTAGGGTTGATCAGCGTTGATAGGGGTTCCACTTTGCGTGTGAACACCCGATGGGCCCTTGGATGGCACCAGGGTGGGGCCTGAGGGCTGCATCTCTCCGTGGGCTGAGCAGCCGTGAGGGTTCTGCGGGGACCTCTGCTGCATTCTGACCAAAGGCTCTGCTGTCCTGGCTTCTAGCCCCGCGCCTGGAACCTGACGCCTTTCACTGGATGTTCAAGGCAGCCAATCCTGCCTGCCCCGCCAGAAAGGGCGGAAACCCTGCAGTCCCCATGTGGTTGGCACACGTGGTGGGGAGGCTGGCTCTGCACCTGCGCAGCCTATGCCTGTTCCTCTCCCTTTGTCATGGACTCACCCAAGAGCTGTGTCCTGGCGCTGTCTTCCCCTCACATAAAGGACTCAGATAATATACAATGTTTCAAACAAAACAAAACAAATGCTCTTGAAAATAGGCAAAGCAGAAATAGCCACAGTCAGTTGTGGATGAATAGTGACCGTATATTGCAGTTCCAGCAGTCTGGGAGGCTGAGGCAGGAAGATTGCAAATTAGGCAGTTTAGTAACTTAGCAAAATTCTGACTCACAGTAGAAAATAAAAAGGGCTGGAGATGCAGTTTGGTGTGCAGGCTCTGGGTTCAACAAACACCACTGGAAAGAGAAAGAGAGGGGGAGAGGGAGGGGGAGAAAAAGAAGAAAAGGGGGAGAGAGAGAGAGATTCTAAGAAACACAAGGCAGAATGTTTCTATGTACTAAAAACATCCTAGATACATGTTCTGAAAACAAACATGTTGCGCTTTCTTTTCCATGGTATTAGCTTTTATCCCAATAGACTTACACATACACACACAGCTCAACATGCACACATACACACACACATACACACACATTTAAAAGAAATATTCCTAGGAACTTGTCCTAAGAAAATAATTGGGGTCTAATCGTAGTGATACGAGTACAAAAGCTGTTCAACCATCATCATCAACTTGGAGAAAAAGAATAGAAAGCCTGAATGCCTATGTCCTTCATTGTGAATTACCATGCAGCCTCTAAAACCTACTTTGAGAAAAAGATGGTAACAGGATTTCAAACCACAAAATGAGAAACAGTGATGATCAATTAGGGTTTATACACCTGTCATCAAAGTACTCCACGAGGCTGAGACAGGAGGATCACAAGTTCAAGCCCAGCCTGGGCAATTTAGTGACCTAGTGAGACCTCGTCTAAAAGTAAAGACTGAAGAAATGAGGAGGGCCACAGCTCAGTGTGCAAGTCCTGGCTCACCTAGCCCTCCTGCACAGAAGCCCGGGGCTGATCCATTTCAGGCGCAGCTCCCGATGGGCTGTAATTCCTTGTTTTCGCTAATTTTGGTAATGGCTCCTATCCTCCAGTTGTATCCTGCTGGGCTCTACTAAGGCAGAGATATTCCCAGAGGAGAGAAAAGCCTAACTTCCTGGGGAATATACTCTAAGAATATAGACTAAAATCTCCCCCCAACAAAGGGGTTGACTGTATCCTTTGGACGCTTCATGTTTAAAATGTAGTTATGGAATTTTTAAGAATATTGTACATGGGTTTTGCTGTTTTTAAGGGCTGAGGACTGGGAGACAACTCAGATGAATCTCTTGTTTATTGTTTTAAGAGTCCTGTGCTATCACAAAAAGCACATATTTCTGGTGGGAAATGATACATTTCCATGGCTTCAGGGAACTGGACGTGGGTCCTAAAAATATATTTCCTGAGATATTATAAACAAAACACCTTACACAATAATAAAAGAAAATATAACCTCCAAAAGCTCAAGCGAATGTAGCAATGTTTTCTATCTTTATCATTTAAAAACTAAATTTGTAGGAAATAAGGAACTTCTGTCCCTATCCCCCCTAAAAAAGTAAAAAGTATAAACATTGTAAATGTCAACTAAATGCATAATTAGAATGTTAACCTTCCCAGGGACAAAAGAAAGAAATAAAACTTGCTCCCAGGACTTTGGGAGAATGCGTTGTGTAGCTGTCCTCGTGGATTTTTTTGTATGTCATCTGACATGGGCAAGTGGGTGTACAATAAACATGCTTATTGCTTACTGCTGTTTGCAAAATTTCCGCATGATGAATTGAAATTGGCCTTTATTCTTTAACATAGTAATTCTAATGCTTCCAATTTTTTATTTAGAGTGGCATCAAAAAGTGCTGGTGTAGCTGCTCAAATAACTGAAAATATCAAGAATAGAAATACATTTAGCAGGGCATGGTGGTACAAGCCAGTAATCCCAGCACTGAAGGAGGGTGAGATAGAAGCATTGCCCGATTGAGTCCACCTGGGTGACTTAGTGACTTACAAGACCCTGTGTTAAAATTAAAGTAAAAATAAATAAATGGCTGAGATGTAGTGCAGCACAAAAGCCCTGGTGTCAATAAGTTTGAATTAATCATGTGTAGGATGTACGGGGGACCTGGGTGCGACATTGTCACCCTGCTAATCACCAGGGCTGATTCAGCTGATCTGGCTGCCTGGCAGGTGTCCCCTTCCTCCCTCAATGACCTACGTGAGTCCCTCCAGAAGCTGCACACTTGGCTGAGCAGGAGGACTACCCCTGATGGAGGAGGACCATTCATAAGTGAAGGGTGTATGGGTAGCCGCGTCCCCGCAGAACCTCCAAACAAGTTCTCGGATTAATCCTATGTAAGCCATTTGACAGCTTTATATATAATCACTAAAAATTGATCTTTTAATGATAATGTAAAAGCATGGGATATTATTTAAAGTAAGCAATTTTAAAGAGACCTAAAACCTGCTTTAGCTCCTAATAATTTTTATAAATGGTTGCACATTTAATAAGATCAGCAGATGACACATTAAAATATTAATAAGGGTTGTCTTTACTTGGTAAGTTTACCTTTGCTCTCTTTCATGCTTTCCCACATTTTCCAAAGTGGCTACAAGAAACATGTTATTGTTATGATTTGATTAAAGCAAGTTATTGCAAAAAATGGTATTTCCAGGGTTATATGAGGTTCACCTTGGTTGTGTCAGAGCCTGTGACGTTGGAATGACAGCTTTATCTATTTAGTAATATGTCACACAGTTGAATCAGCTAATTGAGGAGAGCACCAGGGATTGAACCCAGGGCCTTGAACCTGAATTATAGCATCAACTCTTTTAAAACATTTATTTTTTTGAGACAGGTTGCTGAATTATAAAGGTTGGATTGGAACTTGCAGTCTTCTTGCCTGAGCCTCCCTGAAGGCTGGATTGATGGCTACTGTGCCTGGCCAAATCAGCCAGTTTGAGAAGAGTGATAGGAGAGGAGCACCTGTCCAAAGTCCCCTGGTAAATGTGGGTCACCAACAGGGCCAGGACCTGGTCGCCCAGATTCTAATCCTGCCCTGCCTTCCATCCTTCTTTCCTTGCTTGTTTCCTTCCTTCCTTTCTTCCTTCCTTCCTTCCTTCTTTTCTTCTTTTCTTCTTTCCATCTTCCTTTCTTCCTTCCTTCTTTCCTACCTCCCCTTCTCCTTCTCTTCTTTCCTTTTTTCTGCTTTTATTTCTGTACACATTACTCTCTTCTGATATTTCAATTTTCCTTTTTCCCATCTTCTCTTCTTTCTCAATCTTTCTCCCTTCCCTTTCTCCGCCGCTGTCCCCAGCTGATGTGCCCAACACTGCGGGCTCCCATTTGAGTCTAGTTACCCATTGTCAAAAGCATAGCTTTGAGCTAACAAAACCACAGATCACTCTTCTGATCCAACGTCAATTAAATATCTGACTGTGCAAAGGTTATTTAATCACTATACTTTCATCCATTTCATAAATGCCCCTTTTTTGTCTTTTTGTGTGCTTAAAGACATTCTGGGCATACCCTATATAGCTTTTAAAACATTCTGCAAAGGGGTCAAAGTGGGGGCCACACTTGACCACTGCAATGACCAACTAAACAAGCCAGTGATGATGGCCACCCGTCTGGTGGCCAGAGGAAGCCTAAGAAATGTCAGCTTCCTGTCCTCTTCTGCTAGTGTCTTCTATGTGAGTTTGCAATATGAAATCTAGTTTTTGAAAGACCTCACAGGCTATCAAGAAAGAAAGAAGCAGGCAAACGAGAGAAAAAGAAAGAGAGAGAAAGAAAGAAAGAAAGAAAGAAAGAAAGAAAGAAAGAAAGAAAGAAAGAAAGAAAGAAAGAAAGAAAGAAAGAAAGAAAGAATAGTAGTTTTTGTTCATATCTCCTATGCCCACCCAGGATCTAGAGGTCACTAAGTACTGCTTAGTTGAATATATGTGTGAATTCAAGACAGAACAGGTGGTAGGGTAGCCTGATTTGGCCATACCACAAATACATTCATATGTATCCAAAACATCATGTTTTATTCAATACATACGCACATACAATTTTAGCTATCAATTTAGAAGTAAACTTGAAACATAAACTAAGTATCTATAGGAAGGAAGTAATTTGAAATTACAAACTCTATGCCAACACACCTGGGTTACAAGAGAATTCTTCGATGTGTACAACAGTTATGGGCTCCTTGTCAAGTCTGGAGAGTTGAATTCTTTCCTCACTCCCACACCCTAAATACCCTGCCTATGATTTTAGCTGTTTTTGTTGTTGTTTAGGGCACTGAAAAGCGAATCCAAAACCATTGTACTGAGATACACACCTGGTCTTTTTTATGAACCTAAGTCTCTCTTTGAGACAAGCTTTCTCTTCCAAGTCACTAAATTGCCCAAGCAATCTTGTGGTCCTTCTGCCACAGCCTCCCAGAGTGAGGGGATTACAAGAACGCTCAGCCACACCTAGCTTCTAATGTCTTAATTGAACACCTTATTTCATACAGCCAACCTACTAAAGAAATATGGTGGATATAATACATAGTATTGTCTTGAAAAAGAAAAAAATGATAGAACCATTTGCCAAGGAAAGACTTCTTTATCCTGTCTGTAACTTCAGAGGTGGTTAATTTCATGGGCCTTCAAAACCCTGGATGCCCACCCTGTCCTCTTGTCATCCACAGGCGCTGTGTTTCCTGCCCCATCTTGCTTCTCTGGGCCTTGCTGTCTCCCTATCCAGGTTTCCTGAGCCTAAACACTCAGTGCCAACCCACCTGACCCATCCACTCACCTGCCCAACAAAGTGCCAGAATCTACCTCTGGTGGATGGATGCAAACTGCTCAAACCTGCAGGACAGGAGAGTGATTGGCATGTGCAGGCCCCTGGAGCTCAAAGAGGACCAAGAGCACAAACTTCAAGGTCACCCCAGGAGAAGGTCACTGAAGAACTGGCCCCAAGCCACAGAGAATGTCCTTCCAATCCCTTTATCTAAACCAGTTCTTTTTTTGTTTTGTTTTTGGTGTTGATGGTAGTGGTGGTGGTGGTGGTGCTGGTGCTGGTGCTGGTGGTGGCGGTGGTGGCAGTGGTGGTGGTG